>JAAXYW010002353.1:0-15775 GCA_036851895.1 Orthonychiurus folsomi
CTATTTGACGTAGGAACTGGATTAGAAATCCGAAATTCCGGAAAAGTGACGGACTTGGCTGGAATAGAATTTGAAGGAATTGGAGCAGTTGACTCACTCGTTGGAGAAACAATGTGATCCACCATTGCTCGGAATAAAGGACCAGCTCCAAAAGCACCCTTAGAAACCAAAGTAACAGCATTATTGGCTGGCTTTGTGGAGCTTACTGGTTCTTGACTACCAGCAGCAAAACGATAGGGAAATACCGAGGATCTCGCTTGAATTCAATTCAAGAAATCCAAACCTAGAACATTTTGCCCAAACTGGAAGTTGGTGAATGTGACCAAACGCTTTGGATTAAATCCAAGGTCGGCATCCTGTGTATCGTTAAAAGTTTGAGGGGTAAATGGGGAAACTGAAGGATTTAAGACTTTGCTAGACAAATGATCCAGAATCATCTGTCTACCAAATCTTTCTTGACTCTGTTCAGCATGGCACATTGCGCATAGACAAGCAGCTAAAGCTGGCTGCGCATCTTGATTGGCAACGTAAGATTTTTGAAGGTGATGACCGCCGCCATATTGTTGAATAAATGGCGGTGGGAAAGTATAAGCTTGCTGTTGAGACGAGCTGTAGTAATCCTGTCTCAACTCTGGATAAAGTTTCCAGCAGCTGTCGACTTGGTGTGCACTTTTGCAGTTGGGACACGGAGACCGACGTCTGGATTTAGGAGATGGAGCGGATTGGGTATGAGCCAATACTTTTTGGCTGGCTGGCGGATTACTGGCAGCAACTGGTACAGCAGGAGACTTCGGAGGTTTTGGAATATCCGCAAACTTCGAAGCTCGGCTAAGTTTCTCCAGGAATTGTTCTGGAGTGTCCATAGTATGGAGCGCCAGTGAACGCATCAGCCTTTTGGGTAAGCCCTTGAGAAGTTCTTCGACTTTGCTCTCATCATCCATGGTTAAATCCATAAACCGTAAAATTTTTAGCTTTTCAGCCACATACTTTCTAGGGTCATCACCGTAAATAAACGTAAGGTTTTTATTCTCACGGCAAAATTCTGTTCTCAAAAGCCTCGTGAAAAAAATCTCTGAGAATTTAGCAATGATCTCGTCAAATGCAGATTTGGCATTTGGTTTGGCTGCAGCACAATCTTGTACTAGCTTGTAGTTGGATTGCCACCAATCTAAAACTGTACCCTCAAGGATTCGGTCAAAATTGTAGACAGCCCATTCATAGCCGTAACCAATTTTCTCGAGGTGATGTCGAAAGCGCGTGACAAACTCTCGAAAGTCACCACTTCCATAATATTTTCTGAAATGTGATAAAGCATGATGAAAGGGGACATGGTCTCGTGCAGTTGAACACGAAGGAACAATAGAGGAAGGGTTAGGCGTCAAAGGGTTAGGGACATGTGCGACTAAATTTGCAATTGGCACTGGCACAGGTGGCACATGAAAAACACCTATATAGCATTTTTGGATCAGATACTTTAGATGACGACGAAGTAGATTCATCACGTCTGCGCCATTTTTAGTGCGAAAAGTTTGCAACTGCGGACCTAACTCGGACAGGTTTGCAAAGTGAAAAATGGAGTGTTTTTGGTTCCATTCGGGTTTTGCTGCTGCTGTTATCTGACAAGTTAAACACAACTTTTCAACAAATGAACACAACATATTTCAAGGCTTGACATATCAAAAAAATTCCACAATTGCAAGCGTAAGATGGGCTCGGGTCTGCTTTTCAGATCCAAAGTCAGTTAATTATTGATGTTTGTGTATTGTTTGAATTATATAGGATTGCATGTTAGTTTAAAATTTGAGTATTGGAACTTAGTGCAAAAATGCTGGAGTGAGCTGATGAGCGTGATCACGAATGCTGTGGAAAAATATGCAGCCGAGATGGACTTTGTTATGTAAGAAAATATGAAATCCTATTCTAAGCTGCCATCTGAGTGCAATGCGTAATAAATATAACCTCTGGTCACAATAATAATTCCTTTGGGAAATGTGCAGAGACCCCATATCGCATCTGCAAAGCAGAGCACATGCTGCGTGTATGTATATTAAGAGCCAAGTAAGGTAGGAGGAGAAGGTACCCACGAGCTACTATACTTGCCGGCTAGACCAATAGATCCATTGCGGCAAAAGACTGGCGTGTTTACAAACACACTGGCACGCCTAGCCCTTATATTATAAATTTACACTTGGTAGGTCCTTTTCTACAAATGTAGAACTAGAATCCATACCTCGTATTGAAAAGACTCAAAGCATGCGACTAGTCAGAAGCATCTGGCGTTCATGTTACTGCTCGGCCTGGATGCCTGCGCCATGTCGGCGTGTCTCAGTGTGACCGTATAGTTGCTGCTCGGATGCCGGAAAGCATGTGGACAACACAAGTGTACTAAATGTTACTAGAGGCCAGGGAATTAGCCCGTTTATTGAAAGACACTCAAAAACACAAAACAGAGACCAATACAAGAGAACACATATGGGGGACGGTCGGGTGGAAGTGTGGCTGGAGGATTCAAATCTCGTGGTTTCCATCGCACGGGCTCAGGCCCGCAGCAACCCATAATGCAGAATTTCTGCTCACACTCAGTCAATTTGGCAAAGTCCAGCGTCAGCAACATGCAGGCAGGGCAGGATAGTTCAGGAATTGGCAGGTGGAAGTTGAAGAGAATTAAGAAGGAATTTGCTCTTGCTCAATACAAATTGCAAATGGTATCTCATCCAGCAAAATTTTTGTAGGAAATTTGACAGATAATATAACTGTCGCCAGGTTGTCGGAAGCGAGATAACACATTAATTAGGTGCATCCGCATTAGTCCGTTCGGGACATGGTTTGGGCTTCAAAACACAGCACCACATAACCACGTCGATTGGCTTAGAGCACGTGTTAGATTATATCCTAGCACCTACCTGCTACATAAAGCAACTCTCATGTCGCTTATAAAAGTAACAATGTCCGCCCAGCCGCCTCCGACCCAAAATCCACTCCAAAATCGGTAACCAGAAATACAATTTTCACACCAAACAGCAACTACACAAACATTGGCTACGCACTAAACAAAGTGAAAGTGTCTGCCAGTGGACATCAAATGGACAAATGAACTCGGCCGGATCACTGAAATATATGGAGTGGAACTGGGAAATAAAGGAAGACTGCTGTCCCAACTTATAATTCTGCAAGCCTGACGTGTAAGGCCTTTTGGCTCCATGCTCGTCCATACGATGATATGCTATACAGAGTAGTACCTTTGTCCAAGGACCGGCCGACAAATATAGCCAACAATACAGTTGGTTTTCTATATAGCCCTACATTTGCATATAAAATTGGCAGATTGAAATGCTTTGGTAATATAGCTCTTTAAATAAAAGAAACCTAATGAAATTAAAATGTGGCTTTATTACCAACAAAAAAATGTACTAATATATATACATATATATTAATTTACCGCGGCGCGGTCGTAAAATCGTTGCCTTCGACGAGGATTTGGAGGACGAAGAAGAGGAATGCGACTTGCTCAAGCTCTGCATATAGTCGCTGCAGCGGTTGGCGCCGGAGCTGGATCCACTAGTACCGCAAGGACTGGAGTTGGTGGTAGCGACCCGTGTTCCTCGTCCAGGTTGCGATAGGGTGGTCTACCCCTCCACTTGGCCCCAAGTTGGTGAAGGATTAACCGAAGGCGCAGCAACAGTCAGTAGTGCAAAATAAGCGCTTGCATGACTGACAATTTATAAAAAATTTAAAATTAATGCATGTTTTTTTAAAATATTTTTTTTAATATTAGTTTTATTTGCCAAACTAGTTTTAATTAGTGTAAGAAATTACCCATCAATCCGAAGACTTCGAAGTGACCGCAGATGTTGCAGTGATGTGGGGCATATTACTCCAGGAGTTCCGCAAGAATCGCAGGTGCATGGGGGTCTTCTCCAAGCGGAGGACACAGGGAGAAGACCTACAAATTTGGTAACCGCTGTCTAGGCAAACCCTACACCCAAAAGCAGGATTGCACACATCTAAAAAATATTAAAAAATATATTTCAAAAATTAACACTTGCCAATTCTAAATACCCATTTGCAATTAAAACCAAGAAATATATATACATGTAAATGCTTACCAGCCATTCCAAGACAACACTAAAAAATTTAGGGTGTGAGTGGGATGACGACGAACGACAGAGCAGACTTGGGTCAATTACAATTACAAATATAATTAAATTACGAATTACAATTACAATTAAAAATTTGTAATTGTGACTCTTAACACAAGCAAGATACACTATATTCGTTCAACTACCAGCTAAATTAGTTCAATTGATGTTCGTCTAATTGTAATTAAAAATTTTGTGAAACTATTTTGTAATTGTAATTGTAACTAAATTTTTTTGACAGTACAAATATAATTAAACTACAAATTTGTAATTGTCACTCGTAACACAAGCAAGATACACTATATTCGTTCAACTACCAGCTAACTTAGTTGAATTGATGTACGTCTAATTGTAATTAAAAAATTTGTGACACTAATTTGTAATTGTAATTGTAATTAAATTTTTTTGACAGTGTAATTTGTAATTGTAATTGTAATTTAAAAATTCTAAAATGCAATTTGTATTTGTAATTGTAATTAGAAAATTTCGAATATGTAATTTGCAATTGTGATTCAAAATAGAAATAGTATTAGTAGCCGAAATTGTGTGCGGTAAAGCCACATAACACTAAGTGATGCGGTCTAAGAAAAAGTAAAGCAATTGTACTTGTAATTGGTTATTTTGTAAAAGTAATTGCATTTTTCAAAAAATCAAGAAGTAATTGTAATTAATTACTTTCAAAAATTTGGAAAGTAATTGTAATTGTAATTTATTACTTTCAAAAATTTGGCAAGTAATTGTAGTTGTAATTAATTACTCTAAAAAATTCCGAAAGTAATTGTAATTGTAATTTATTACTTTCAAAAATTTGGAAGTAATTGTAATTTGAAATAAATTACATTTCAAAAGTAATTGACCCAAGCCTGCAACAGAGTAAAGTCAAGACTTGAAAATCCCACTCGCATCATTGCCTGTCTGCAGAGCTCACATGCAACATGCATGATGCTACTTGATGACTACTCCAGGATGGAGTAGTCCCGAGATCATTTAAAGGAGCAATTTTTTATCTCCTTTCACAAAAACAAAGGTTCAAAATTAGTATGTGGCAATTATCGACCTATTTCAAACATACCTGCTCTCTAAGTTATTGGAGAGAGTTATTAAGTTCAGAATTAGCGCTACGGTAGAGTGAGAGATTGCTTGCGGATGAGCGGCATGGATTCCGAAGCAGGAGATCTTCCCAGACAGCCTTAACGGTGTTTTCCATAGAGATTCATGATAATTTGGGCAAGAGCAAGATGGTGCTTGCTGTTTTTATCAATCTAAAAAAAGCTTTCGATTTTGTTGTACATAGCTTTTTATTGAATACATTGCGTGATGTTATTAAACTGGATAATTATATCCTGCGTAGGCTAAGCTCCTCTTTTTGGGATAGGACATTCAGAATAAAGTTGGCCAATTTTAAATTGAAACCGTACTTTTAATAGGGGAGTTTCACAGGGTTCAGTGCAGTGTCCCTTACTTTTTATACTCTTTTTCAACCAAAATAAAAATATAATTAAAGCTGCTAAATTTTTACTTTTTGCGAACGATTTAGTTTTAACTGTACGAGGAAAAAACCGAAAAAAGTTATTTGATGATATAAATGTAGAGCTAATCTGTTTAAATAAATGGTGCATAAGAAATGGGTTGAAATGAATTATACTAATACCAAATTTGCTGTATTTGACAAAAACCCAAAGAGGGCAAGGAAATGCTATGACGATTGCGAGTTAACCATTAATGATTTTAAACTAGAAAAAGTGATGGATTTTAAATACCTTGTGGTTATTTTTGACTCAAATTTAAATTATAAAGCACATTTTAATTCTGTAGAGCCGAGAGTATGCTTTGCTATCGGCGGAATAAATAGACTCAACTCTCTCACAGTAAATGACCGTGTGCTTGCTTTGCTCGTAAAAGCTTATATTTTCCCAATAATTGATTTGTTATTGCCGGTTTGGGGATAGGCCGTAAGCTCAGATCTTGGATCTCCACAGAAACGACTATGTGCGTTGTTGCTCTCGTATCCTCACCCGTTGCTGGCGAAATTCCACCGTAAATGGTTCTGCGAAAAACAAGCGGCCTCGGGAGCAATGGCTCAAACCGTGAAAGAGTGCAAAAAAGCGCACTTCAAAGTAGACTACGCAGATTTGTTGGATCGAAACGGTATTTTAACTTTCACGGAAAGACTATCTTATGTAACCGCCATTAATGTTTTTAGGTTTTTAAAATTTTCCCCACAAATCAGGGCACTGGAAAACTTTTTTACGCGTAGCGCCAAACGCGCACATAACATGAGCACACAAAGCTGTACTAGTAACGGTTTGAGTGCAGTTGCAAGTAGCGCATCCAATACCGGCAGGCTTTCCAAATACCGGTTTTTGGTACTACCGATTTTAAAATTTTTTGCAAAACCGGTTTTCGGTATTGTCCGGTATTCTCTGCTTTTATAAAACCGGTATTCGGTATTGAAGCTTGCCTAAAACCGGTATAAAACCGGTATAAAACCGGTATACGGTACTGTCTAAACATTTATATAATAGCATTGCTCCTCCAAAAATAAATTTTAACGTTTAACTTTCGTTGTTAAAATTTCAAGAGGTTATTGCCATTGCCTATTTGACCTCCCTTAATTTTATAGCACCGGGACTGATAAAGTATTCCAGAACTTTGGATGGGACATGAACATCAGATCAAATATCGTTTTACAGCAGCATAAAATTAAATTTTGTACAAAACTATCCGGCGCGAGGCGGCTTAATTTCTATGACAAGCGGCATTAAATGTAAATGAATGGAAACCGGTATTGGAGTTGCAATACCGGTACTAGCAAATACCGGTATTCTGGTAAGTCTTACATACCGGTATTACATAAAACCGGTTTTTGTCGAAAATATAAAACCGGTAGCACCGAATACCGGTTTTATACCGGTTTTACAGTACCGAGAATACCGGGATTGGATGTCCTAGTTGCAAGAAATGGGCGAGGATCTCGCACACTTTAAAAGTTGCCTCACTCAAATGTTGGAACAAACTCCCTGCAAACATTAGCGAATCAAACCATGGGCTTGTGACCTTCCGGGACAAATTATTTGCGCACATTGTGCAATTGAGAGGCAATATTTTCGAGTCATAATTGTAAGATAACTGAGATTTGTTGTTGTTTAGTGTTAAGTATTGTTATTCACTTGCAATGATATCAATTATGAATTCCAAAGTTTTATGATGCTGTTATAATAAATATATCGCTATATTAACATGTTTATTTGATACAGGTAATTAAGGAACTAATTAAGTTGGTTAGTGGTTAGTTAAGTCGGTATTAATTATAAGCACTTTCGGATATATCAATGTGCCTGTCATATTGTGAAAATTATGCTGATGATGACCTTAATAAAATAAACCTAAACCAACACCAGAATTCAAACTATTGTAAACCCTACTGCTAATGTCTTATATAGACTCCTTCAAGCCAGGGTTGTTAGGTCAATTTTTGTTATAAGACCCGGTCTGAGTAGGCAATGCTGCAGAAGATGAGCAGTAGAGAGCTAGTTATTGTAAAAACAAGTTGATTAAAATGCTAAATACATAAGCATTCTTGCCCATTTTGGTAGGTGCCCAACAAGTCAAATTCATTGGATTTGAAGATTGTGTATATATTATATCATGTACTGCGTGACTTTACAACAGCACTCAGCTAAACTCATGGGGAACCAGACCAAATTTACAACGGAGTCTAAAATATTTTGCTAAGATTTTGATTTAAAAACTAGTTTAGAAATTATTTCTCTCAATAAAAATATTGCTTCACTTTTTTATCGTGAATGGCCTCCTTCCGCCTTGAAACCATTCTTTTCCAAATTATATTTTTATTAAATATGGAAAAGAACAATATATGAGTGACTAGTTTCGCATTTTTTTTGCAGTAAATTGATTTGTTCAACAGACGAAAAAAGTACAGCGTTCCACTGCAATCACTATAACAGTTTAAGAATTCAGAGAAGAAGCGTAAAGCCTAAAGACGTTGTACACTTATAGTTGAAGGCTTCAGGTTGTAAGAACACAAACTATACATTTGCATTTTTAAGTGCATTTAGATGTTTAATAAAGTGTGGTCGTGTTAGTAACTTTTACGAATTCTCTCTGAAAGGAAACGAAAATATGTTTATCAAAGCAAACAATCATATGAAAACAATTTAGTTGAATTTGAGTAATTTTACTTTACTAACAATGACAGAAACTAAAAGGCAATATCATACTCCTGCTCTAGCATGGAGTTTTAGTGGCGTGACCAGCCTTCTACAAAAATGAAAATATAAAGACAAGAAAAGTGTTGGATACTCTCAAACAGCTGAAAGACTCCACATTGCACAATGTGGCAAAAAAATCATACCCCGGGCGGAAAGTTATTTTGAAAATCCTAAACCATCAATTAGTTCCTGATTTAATCCTGAAGTTAAAATATATGCAAAAAAATCACAATTTTAGATACATTCTTGTTGTGATTGATGTATTTTCGAAGTTTTTGCGCACTCGGCCAATAAAAGACAAGACAGATGCAACTCTCTTGCAAGCGTTTAAACGAGTTTTCACAAATATGGAATCAGCACCAAAATACATGCAAACAGATGCTGGAAGTGAGTTTTATAACGCTCCTGCAAAAAAACTATCTAAAGAGCAAATGAACCATGTTATTAACATACTCAAAATTAAAAACTCTATTGCAGAAAGGGTTATCCGCACAATATTATCACGCATAGTAAGAAGCTTTACATTTACTGGCAAGCACCAATACATAAAAAACTTCCAAAACTTACTTCCGGCTATAACTTCACTTACCATTCAAGTATAAAAATGGCTCCAGCTGCGGTAACAACATCGAATTCTAAAATTGTATGGCAAAACCTTTACGAAAACCTGATGAAACAAAAATTTCCTAAAGCAAAACTGAAAATAGGTGATCTTGTACGAATCAGTAAGCGAAAACAGTTGTTTGAAACAGGATATCCTCAAAACTGGACGCAAGAAGCATTTCAAATCACAAATGTCCGGAAAACAAAACCAATTACATATCTGATTAAAGATCTAAACTCAGAAGTAATAACTGGTGGATTTTATGAGCAAGACTTGTCAGTCGTCAATAAACCTCCACTGGAAGCAAATAATGGCGTTACT
Organism: Orthonychiurus folsomi; assembly: GCA_036851895.1. Classification (NCBI taxonomy): domain Eukaryota; kingdom Metazoa; phylum Arthropoda; class Collembola; order Poduromorpha; family Onychiuridae; genus Orthonychiurus; species Orthonychiurus folsomi. The sequence goes on from JAAXYW010002353.1 coordinate 9,297, forward strand.
ACGCAATGATTTTTACATTACTCTTTAAGGTGACACGTGCAAAGATTTTTTTTAATGTGGGTACAAAAATTAAAGTGGTTGTCGTATTGCCAACCACAAAAGTCAAAATAAAAGCAAATGCATGGGGATTTTATTGAAACACCTCAAGGGGAGTTTCTGAAGGAGAGGCGGGTGTCTCATTTGAAATATTTGGTGAAATAGAAATAAATACAATATTAGAATTTAAAGTTATTAATGAATCCCCATGTGTACTAATTATCACCGAATCTAAAGAATTTACAATGCTACAGTTATACAAGGAAATCAACAAATCGTTGAAGGCGAAAGATTTGATAAAATATACTGGGGATAATATAATATACATAAACTAGCTTGGAAATGTGATTATTATGTTGTTATTCCATGTTTTAAATCTTCTCGGCAGCGAACTAGAAGTGTGGATAAGCCGTCAAAAAATGCTTATCCAGCAATTCCCAGTTCAGAATGGAACACAAAAAGCAGTTACATTATGGTAACTTCAACACGTGTAGAAGATCAGTTTTGTGGGGGGGGGGGGCGGTAGGCAACTCTGTCCACTATTAAGAAAGACGCTATCAACAAAAGAACACAACAAAGTACTTGAAGTGTTTTTTAATCCAATAATTTAACTGCCATTTGGACAAAATTACACACAGGAGATTTAAATCCATATAAACCAACGAACATAAAAAATATTTGCCATTCTCAGAACCGCAGAAACACCATCGACGGTGCCATTTTACTTGAAGCCTAAGAAATGAAAGAGATCACTTGTAATTCAGACAGAGCGTGCACCCTTCAAAAGAAACAACGTGCTAGAAGAGGCATAGTTTAAACACAAGCAAATTATACCGTTCCAATGCAAACAACTAAAGCAACTGCAACTCAGAGGGGACACTAGCTCCAGCAGCCAAACAAAAGGTTTTAGTAGTTTCGTCAAAGTCACGAACAATTAAACAATAAGTGCAAACTGGTAAAGGTGCCAGTTCTAGAAAAAAACCAATCGGTACGCAAAAGACGTGCACCGGAGAAAAAATCTAAATCTAGAAAATCAGGCAAAAGAAACAACAATTAGTTACTCTGCACAAGTAGATTTATTCACCCTTCCACCAGAGGATATAACACTGAAATCATCCAAATTCCAAAAGTATTACCTTCTCTCCTCCGTTAAGGTCAACACACTTTCTATGGAGTTTACCATTGACGGGAATGATACAAAACACTTAGATTTTGCCAGCAGCTTTATGTTCAACAAAGCACACAATACATTACAAAAGGGTTGGAATTTACCAGATGGCAAGCAAACTGCGCCTGGAAATTAATTTTTGCATTTACTATTTCAAACTTTTTGCATGCTTTTAAAATCCACAGTCCCTTATCGTTCGTCAATTTTTCTTCCTACCACGCGTGGATTCAAAATCAATTAGGGTAAGGATCACGGGAAACCCAATGAGTCAGATCTACACGTTAATGACGAGACAGCGATCCCAGCACTAAAAATTAACGAGAAGATAATATACTTTAGAGTCAACTTCCAAAATCAGCTTTTCTTCGACGAATCAAGGATTATTAGATGGCCTAACGAAATATCTCAAAGAGCACTTCCTAACCAATACAGCACTGCTCAAGCCGGAACAAAAACTCCAAATCATGAATCAATACCTGTTTCCAAAAGTGTCTACCCAATTCAAACTGCACCACTACGGACCTCAAACCTCAATCATGCATGGAAAACATGGACAAAGCAACAAGGAGTGGGACAAAAAAATCTTGGGAATACCCAATAACACTCCAGATGGAATGATATTGTCACCGGTCACATCAGAACTAAGTGTGAACCGTCTATTCAAATTCGCAACATCAGTAACAATTTAATGCTTCGCAACAACGAATACCTCAAACAGGAAATATCGGCTTGAAGGGAGAAGGTGGGGCTGACCAAGAAGGATTGTAGCACGGCAAACGCGCTCAACATCGAGCTACTGTTAGAACCGCTGGCGGATCTAACAGTACTCGTAACCAGGGAGGATAAATAGAAACACCAGACAAAATTTCCAGAAATAATCAGAAACTTTTGCAAGAAAAGGAATTCCAAAAATGGTGTGACCTCCCGACAAAAGGACAGGGGGTATCTCTATTCAAACAACAGCCAGTCTTCAACAAATGGATAACAACAAAAAACGGCCTATCAGCATCGGAGTGGATCTCAAATATCAAAATGACGGCGAACGTAGCAGCGGTGAGAGCCGTACCCGGAAGAAGCCTAACGACATCCCTTTGCAGGTACTGCAAAGAGTATGAATCCCTCGACCATGTCCTGTGCTTCTGTAGACGGGGTAAGCTCCTCCGAAACTCACGTCACCGAATATTGACTATGATAGCGTAGGTGTTTAAGAAGAAGGGACTAAGTGTGCACAAGGAGGTTTACTTAGTCATGCAATGTGCACTTACCACACAAAGCTGTGTTGGTAAGCAGTTGCAGATCCTTCGTAAGGGCGTTTATAATTCTTGATTTGTCGAAGAAAAGTTGGTTTTGGAAGTTAACTCCAAGGTACTTTATCTTCTCGTCAGTTTTCAATGCTGGGATCCTTATGTTGTCATTTAACAGCAGGTCCACCTCGTTGAGTTTCCCCTTGGTGATATTTATCACCTTTGACTTCCCCGGGCTGATGTCCAATCCGCATTCATTAAATAGTTGTATTGCCATTTGCGAAAGCTGGCCGGCTGGAAACATATTTTTGGCAATGCCTGATTTGTCGTCGGCAAATCCTGCAGCAGACAGTGGTGTTAGGTCCTGTACCAGTCTGAATCCAAATTCATTTCGGATCTCCACTTCAGTTAATTTGTGTAAGACGTAGTCAATACTCAGGTTAAAGATGGTAGAAGAAAGAGGCGCCCCCTGTAATAGTCTTTTTTCAAAGTAGAGGTTCTCGCTTTTGTTACCTTTTGCACAAATTTTTGTGAGGTTTTTGACTTGGAGGTGGAGTATTAAGTCCTTCATTTTCGATGGCAGTGAAGTGTGTTGGATGGTATTCGCTACATGATCATATTCTATCATATCAAATGCTTTTACAATATCCAAATATACAATGCTGGCATCTATTTTTTTTGTTTTGCTTTCTTGAGACATGCCGCTATTAATGATTTGTTGATATGGGTTCCTGGTTGGTTTGTGAATCCGCAATGGTGTTCCGAGGTGGAGGTGTATTGCCTTGTGATTCGGTCTAGTATCCTTTCCCTTTCCTCCACTCTCCTAATAATAGAGCATATGGAGATTGGTCTCCAGTTACTTGGGCTGGCCAAGTCACCTTGTTTTGGGGTAAAGATTGTCCTTGCTTCCTTGAATTTGTTTGGAACGTAGTTTCTGTTCAGCATTGTTGAGATTATTGATGTTTTTATTTTGCTGCAGTCTACGTTTTTCAGGGTGCTAATTGTTATGTTGTCGGTTCCCGGCGATGTGTCATTGTTGATTCCTCGTATTGCTTTTTGGATGAGTTCCGTTGAAATCTCCGTGCTGAATTCAGAGTCAATCCTGTTCGATGTATTGTCTTCGGGCCTCCGTCCGTAGTCCGGCCATGTCTTATTATTTGGAGTCCCCACCTTTCATTAAATGCTGCGTGTAGTTCTTCCATAGGGATTTTACATTGTTTGTTATTGTCAGCGTACATGATGGATTGTACACATTTCCTCCGTCTGAGGTAGTAGTTATATTGCATCTGATCATATTGGAATTGTTTGTTCCTCTTCGCTCGATCCCTCTTTGAAGCTCTCTGTGGGTTTTTGTTTTGTGAGTAGGTGCGGCTGTTTACGGTGAATGTGTTCCTTCGTTTCCTTGCCTGATAGAATTTTGTGGCAGGATGTTTGGGGCCAGAAAATAGACTTTCCGTGTCCGAAAGGAAGTTTACGAGTTCAGAGTACGTTTCCTCAAATTTTTTCGGACACCAACCGTCCAATCTGAGTTCTGTATTTTTTTCCTTTAGATCTTGTAGTGTTTTTTTGACTCTTTGGGCCTGTATTGACTTTGCATGATCTTGACTAGATTTGGTATATTGTGTTTCGAGGGCAGAGGGTTCAATTTCCGGTTGGGGTTGTGAGGTTGCCTGCGACTGCAGTTCTGGCTCACATCTCTGGCTGATGTCGTTCCAGTGTACTTCCGGGTGGGCTTTGGAGATGTAAATGTTTATTATCCGTTGTCTTTTGAACTGTTTGCCGCAGTGGGGGCAGTTTGCAGCTTGCGTGACTAGCTCTTCCGGGAGTGCAGATGCTGATGCCATTTGTTGACGTGGGGCCACTGTTTTACCCGCCGGCGGGTTAAACAGTTTCTTGACGTTCCTTTCGTTGGGGCAGTGTTCGCTATTGATAAGTTGTTGGGCCGCAATCTGTCTCACAAGATACACAGTTGCTAGTACAAAGCGGCCTTTCGCCGAATAATGGGTTGTAGTAGCCTTCAGCTACATATACTCGTAAATTTTTAGAACTCAGCTTTTTGAGGAAGGCTATAGATGACAAATCTTTTAACTCGGTGGAATTTGTCCCAGGTCCTTGGTGTTGTGGTGGATGGAGTAGTTAAAAGGCGTCCGTATTCGATTTTTCCCCGTTTTCCCCGGTTTGTTCTTTTCATTGGTAGGTGTGGGCTGAATGATTGGTATTGTCGGGCCGGAATCTGCCTCAGAATATACAGCAGTGGCTAGTATTGAGCGGCCTTTTGCCGATTTATGAAATTGTAGTAACCTCCAGATACATATACTCGTAAATTTTAGAACTTAACTTATTATTATACTAAAGAACAACCATGCTATTTGGAAATGCAAAGTCTGGATCCACGCGACAGTTAATTTCGGGAAAAAAAATTGACGATGCTCCTCCCAAATTGCTTTTAATATTTGATGATCAGATGAACAAAAACATGAATCATCCTGCACTTTCGGATTTATTTACAAAAGGAATTCATCACAAAAGTGTTTCTGCAATTATCCTAACCCAAAATTTGTATCCCAAAGGCCGATATGCTTAGGATATCAGGTTGAGTACGCATTACATTACTATATTTAAATCTCCCCTTTTCAAATCTCAAGTAATGCATCTGGGGCGACAATTGTATCCTGAATATTAAAAATTCTTATATGATGCATATCGGCAAGCTACAGAGCAATGTTATGGAAATTTGTTTCTAGACCTTCATCCGACTACGCCAGATGAGCTAAGAGTTATGAGTGTGAGATTACCTCTCCAAAATGACAGAATAATTTATAGACCTACGAGGTAGTATATAAACAAGAGAAACATTGTTTGTTTGCACCAGAACGTAAGTACTCATTCTACACCAACTACGTAGTCATGAAAAACCAATATAAGTAAATGCGTAAAACAAATTGTGCTTTTCTGGAAAAAAATTAGTAAAACCTGTGTCAAAAATAAACGCAAAAAAATACTTGAAAGCGCAACACCATTCAACATTAACGCACTGTGTGAAATTATAATTAACTTTCTGCAGGGGGAACATATCCATTCCAGCTAAAAACCTTAAAAAATTAAAGCCGTACAAGCACTACATAAGAAAAATAGGCTCACGCAGCACTGGGAAAAAAGAGAAAAAAAAGCTTTATGTTCAAAGCGGATTTCTTCCGCTTATACTATCTCCGTTACTCTCTCTTTTAGCAAGGGCTGCTGGAAAACTGATAACCGATAAAATAGGACAGTGATGGCTTCAAAAATGAAATTAGTCTCACTTAGTGATTATGATTTGATAAAACAGCTAAGCAACGAAGAAGATTACGGTTTTAAAGAAAAGTCATCTCTTTCTAGACTACTAAAGCATATGTCTGATCCAACACCGTATAGACATAATGAAAATACTTTTCTTAGCATTTTTAAAAATAGTTAAATTTTCAGATGATATCAAAATTGACTTGTTTAGTACGTTGCTAAGAAAGAGTGATTGCAAAAGTAAGCAAACAAAATACCTTAGTGAACCTGATTCAACATTTAAAGAAAAGTCGATATCAACCTTAAAAAAAGAAGTGCACAAAGATAAAGAAATTGAGAATACATTATCTGAAATTGATTGGAAATTGCTTGAATCTATACCCAAAACGTACAAAGATAATGCGGCCCTAATCAAGCGTCAGCCAAAGTCTAAGGCACTGCCAAACTTATGCGTTGTATGAGGAAGGATGTGGAACGTGATTCCCCTGTCTTCTGACGCAATCGGCGTCCAAGCTCCTTAACCAGGGCAAGGGTTCGTTCCCCGAATGGCCCCAAGGTCTTCACTGCAAATAGTGTAAAAAGAAACTGGTTAGGAATCGACGAGTACTTGTCCAGCTTTCTTGCCTCCGCCTTAGCAGCCGCCCCTCCGGGAGTATGAGATGTGGAGGAGAGGTGGCTGACAACAAAAAACTGCATGCCAAATTTAATATTAAATTAAATTTTTAATATGAGGATCGACATGGCTTCACTCATGA
>JAAXYW010002354.1:0-15752 GCA_036851895.1 Orthonychiurus folsomi
ATCGCACGGGCTTTCCAATGGTGGTTGAACCAAGTCTATGTGATTTCTAGTTCTTGATTTATGTCACTTCAAATCTTGGGAGTTCAAAATGTGAACGCTAATTCAGAAACACCCTGTATAAAAGACATTAGCTTAACAGTGAAAATGTTCGTTATTGTTAAAAGACGTACATGGTGTGTCAAAAATTCGTGCCGTATAACGGGGTCATTTGGTTCAAATCCGGGTAACGTAAATGGCACAACATCGATTTGGTCCTCTTGCACATAATAGTTCAACACCTGTGCCGTAAAGCAAACGTCAATTATAAAGTGAATTTAAAAAAATCCTCATCTGTTAGCAATATCCACACAATAGTCATACCTGCTTCGTATTTGGATGAACTGCAAATTCATAAAAGTAGATTTTATGGACTCCCAATAGCTTTAACAGCTCAATCCATTCAATCAATCTAACTGAAATATCAGTGTGTGGAAAATCTAATCCTTTGACACAAACAGCAAAATCTTCTTTAGATTCAGTTCGAGACATGTCGATATTTACTTTTAGTACATTAGAAGCAATGCCACATCTTTTTAGAACCAGTGATGCGGTGATATTGAGAGGACTTGACTGTATGTACTACAATTTGTCAACGCGAAAATCAGGTGTGATGAAATAAACCACATGTACTCATTCAATGAAATGTTACGTGATCCTCAGTGTTTCCGGGAATTTTGCATGTCAACAAGTATGGATGACGCAGTTCCGCAGTGTAACTCCCATACTTCTTAGGCCAAATGCTATGAATAGAAGACACCTGTTCGTTTCATAAATAAGTTTGTAATTCTAAGTTGTGCACCTTAATGACGACTAGAAATATTAGGTAAAATACCCTAGAAAGTATAGGAAAAGATGATCGATTAGTCCAAATTTGGCACCAAATTGAATGGTTTTTGGATCGACCAAAGTGGCTCTCCGTCATCACTAAAAATCGAATTACCATTTCCCTTCTATCATAAAATGCACTAAAAATATACATAGTCCAGTTTGAGCTTTGAAGAACCTAAAATAAATTTAGCTGTACAGCACCATACACCATACCATGCATAAATACCATACAGTACAGTAGTCCACCATACCATACATACCTGCCAATATTTATTGCTGATTTTTAGTTGATACTGTTTGGGCAAGGCCGGGGCACATTTTCTCTTGAGATTATGCTCAAGAGGTAGATCATCCAATTCAAAATTATTTTTAGGCTCGCCGAATTCTTCAGAAACACTGCGATCAAAGGTTGCTGTGTGTAACTTTCCAAAAAACCTCGTATAAAAATTGCCGACAAATCCAGCTTTTGTTTCTCACTTCACAGTATTGCCCCCACATTTCTCTCCTAAGCGGTGCACATTTAGATGAAATGCATAAACACACAGTGCTAGCAGCAAAAACCAAATACCCCATCTTCGACCAAATCGGTGGAATTTACTCAGGATTTTGAAGGACAACATGCACATGGTATTCTTCCGCATTCTAAATTTAAATGAATGAATTATTTTTAAAAGTACGCAGCCTTACTGAAGCTTGGTAAAATTAATGTATACTTGTGGTACAGGTGTTCCACAAATATTTTGACGTGCGAGAATTTGGAGTGAAGTATTTTGTTTACAAACAACTCTTAAGTCAAAAAATATAATCCGTTCCGTTGGTTGAGAGGGGTATTTTCGAAATGTACGTTACGAGTATATGACTTTGTAATTACAAATTATAGAACCGTGTTGGTATCGGATAGTCTTTATGAATAAATAATCTGTGCGGCTCAGCTACTAAGGAGTTCAAGTGGTTGTAACCTGGTTGTGAAGTTAGTTTAGCCAGAATTAAACAATTTTAGCGGAGCTAAAGTCTAGAATAGGGCAAAGCGCTGGACGCGGATGCCCAACTCGAATCCCCGCTAAATTCAAACTTGTGTCAAAATCAAGTCGCCTCTGCTCCGACGACGTCCGCCAAGCGTTCTCGTTCTCATTCTTGCCTTTTGCTACTTGTTTGGTCCAACTGTCAAAATATTAATCCCCAAGTTGGAATCTTTGTCGAAGGGTTGTGCTGATTTGAGAAAATGAGTTCATCCAGACACCCTAGCTCGTCGTCGTCAACTACATCTGAAGACTTCAGCCAATCATCAGTTTCCTCAAAATTTAATTCTGCAACCTCCGAAGCTGAGACTGAATCAAGGAAACAGCTTCATCAGGGTGAATTTCTAAAGCTAACTACATGAATGGATCAATTACTATTGATATAACCGTTTGAGACGAATAAAATCTTACATCTTAGATGAGGAGATAATGAAGCGACGACTTATAATAGACGGTGCGAACAATGATAAACGATTAGCCTCGCTGACGAAGAGCTTTGTGGCATTTTGTGATACTAAAGATGAGGATCCGCGTGATTTGTATGTTATTTATTTGATCTGATTTTATTTTATTCATTTGTAACACAATTACTTTGGCCCTGATTGGGCATTTTCGATAAACCTGTTGATTTGCCATTCTTCAATTGGGGCAGAAACATCCTCAACCTATCCGTTGATGCTCCAGAAGAATATTTGAGATTGTAAATTTTGTTATGGTTTTCATAGAAAAATTCGTCTGACTCGCTTGATAGCACAAATTAAACAAGTGGAGTTTGATGCCAGGAAAACTCATGCAGAAATTGCAAGAGCGGAAGAGGACAAAGCTGTATACACATCAGCTAAATGCACTGTGCAGGATAGAATTAAAGCGACTAAGGATTACTTAACCAACGCTAGGAAGATCATGGTTGAAAATAAAAGACGTCTTGGATCCCTGAAACAATTCGAAGCTGTGAGCAAAATTCTTTTAAGCCAACCGGACAGAGAAGCAATTTCCAATTTGTTGGCGCAAGCCAGGTCTGAGTTAAATGAATTGGAGGTATGACTGGCATCAATATTTGTTACTTAGGATATAAATTAAACTAGATACAATATGGTACATATTTCACAGGGAAAAAAGAAGAGTCAAGAAAATCAAGTAGAGGTTGTACAAAGTAAGATGATTTTGCTTGCTGGGATATTTGATTTAATGGAGGAGATTGTTGAAGAAGATAAAGAACTTGAACTTGAAACTCAAAGTGGTCTAAATGGACCAGAAATGCCCTCTGGTTGCCTATCTGAGGCAATGGAAGTGATGGATGAAATTATCACTCAAGTTGACAACTTATCAGTAGAGAAACTGGACAACATCAACCCTAATGGTGAGAACAATCTTTCTGATTACTACTCCGGAATTTCTGATGAAAGCATGGGAGAGCACAGCAATTCATTTAACACGCAAACTAAAGGTTTGGAAGGATCCTCGAAATTTTGTTGCATGCCAGCCAAATCAACTTTTGTATAATCTTTCGCCATTTTACTTTAAACATAATTTACACCAAATATTGATTGTCGGGATTTAAATTCACAGAAATCCATCTCATGGATGACGAGGTTCTCTCCTCCAATGACGAAAATGACCTAGACGAAACGTCACCACCGAGAAAACGGTCAGGTTCCAAATTTTCTCGCCTGTCAGCTTCTGACGGTTCGCAGTGATTGTTTCGTTACACCCGTGCCGAGCCGATTCAACCTATTCACCAAGATGAGATCCTCGTTTCGTTCTAGTTAGTGTTTAATTTTAAAGAAAGTTTATTTTACCAATTCAGCCATCCAATATCGTTATTCGTCCGCATCTTGTAAATTACTCTCTAAATTACTTGCCTTCCCAATCAAAAACCAGTATTTTCTTTAACTCCCAGATTTTATAAGGCAGCGATTAGTTTTGAATTATTATTATGGTTTACTTCTCCTGTTTATTTACTGACAGTTACTTTTTGTATTATATATAGTTGGGTAATCCCTTTGGATGAGTAGGCGGACCAATAAATTCAAATTCATAGGCCGAGAAACGAATTCATAATTTGGGACTCGTACGTGAATTCCAAACGCGATTAACTGCACCGGCGGGTAGTGCTACGTATTTCTGTATTGTACGTAAATTTAATGTTTGTTCTTTGCAAGACCATGTACAGACAAGTATAAATAACTTAACGAATTTTATTAATTATTTTATCTGTCAACAATTTAATTCATGAGCACAATACAACCAAAATGGAAACTGGAATTTGCGTCACACCATTCGACCATTGTTATTATTGCTTCTGGATGTGATAACCTCGAGCTGGAATGGAATCCTATGACCGGTTTATTTCATCTTAGGACTGCCAAATTGATACATTCGAAGCTGATCCATCGGTGACAAAACAGGAGCGCTGAGGCTAATTGAAGATGTGATTCCAAACGTTTTAGTCAATTCTTGGCAAGGAAATAATTGGATTTAGGAATAGTGGAAAGGTTACTCACTTGTGGGGGGATTGGCCTTCTCAGAGAATGGAAGCGCGGCTCATCAACTTCAAATTCTGCACTAGAGTATTTCTTGTTCTGCTGATTCAGGTGATGCGAATTGTTGTAAAAGTAAGAGTCTGGCGGTGGTTGTGGGCGGTGCAGTTGATGGAAAGAGGCCTGATCCATAAGAATTTGCTGTGGTGTGAAAACGTTCCGAGAGGACTGGATTTCCGGATCAAACTGTACTTTTGGCTGGATAAATCCCATCTGTTGGTGCTGTGATAATGTGGGCAATTGAAAACTTTGAGGGAAGGAATGCTGCTGTGCTGCGCTTAATACAAAAGGCTGATTTTGAGAAAAGTAATACTGTTGGTTTTGTAAAAATGATTGTTGTTGTGAATTCAAACCAGTGCCTTTTTGCCCACTGACGATGAACGGTGCATTCTGCATCTGTTGCTGCGAACTCAGCTCATACGGGGATTGGGACTGCTGGGACCGTTGCTGTTTTTGATGGAGTGGTTGGGGCTGCGTATGGTGGGATTGGGATTTCTGCTGATAGTAGTGGACATTTTTGTCTTTCGGCTGATGCTGGCTTGGTTCATAAACTTCTTGTTGATGAATTACACGGAATTGGTGTTGTGTAGGTTCGAAGGCTTGTTGATGTCTTCGATCTCGGAAATGTTCACCACTACTTGGCTGCTGCTGGTATTGATTGTGGCGGGACTGCTGAGGGGTGGTTGTCGTTTGATGACTTTGAGAAGAATTTTTATGTGTGGCTTGCTGTTGAATCGTTGGCACAAAAGTGATTTGATTTTGTACTGAAAGCGGTTGTTGATTTTGCACACTACTGGCAGGTCTTTGCTGGTTTTGAGCGAAAGGCAGTTGTTGACTTGATACAAATGGCAGTGGATTTTGGGCGTACGTGCGTTGAATTTGTGCGTTACTAGAGAGTTGGTTTGGTTGCTGCTGTTGAGCATTGATTTGTCTTTGTTGTTCCTCTTGCTGCTTAGTTTGTTGCTGGTGAGGATCCACATTTTTCTTTTGGGGTGGGATCATTTGGGAGGAGTCGAAATAATGGCGGGTGAATGCGGGCTCTTGTTGTTGGTTCAATGACCCCGCGGATGTAAATTGTGGTTCAATGGGAATGTCCGGGAATCTTTCGGAGGAACTTCGATTGCTCCTGGACGCCTCCTGGGGATGATTGTGCTGGAGAGGAACGTGGATCTGTTGTTCATGTCTACGAACATTTTCCCTCTGGAGAGGAAATAGTTGAGGATTTGATGCAAACATGACGGAATTTTTCTGAGGCAACATTCGTCCTGGCGGTTGATTATGGTTTTCCATTTTCCCACCGTACGGATTCCGTTCCGGACTATTTGGATTGGTTTGAGTGCCCGTGTTTCGGAAATGGGGTTGTGGCAAGGAAAACGATCTGACCATTGATGGGTACTGTGGAGGATTGCAATCAGCACAGAATGGAGAGTAGCCCTGTGTATGATTGTAGTTCCCATAAGCGTCCGGGCAGAACGAGTAAATCGGTTGTTGGAGACTGATTGATCTTCTAAGGGGGTAAAATCCAGGGTTTTGATGGACATTCATAGGCGTTCCGTATTTATTTGGAAGGATTGGTGGTGGGGCGGGTGGGATTGGGCTCTCGTTGTCCACGGATGAGAGCTGAGGAGAGCCACACTTGCTGAGGTCGATTAATTCCAATCCGATTATTCCTGCTCCTACAAGAACACACGTGGCACATGCATAGAAACCGGATTTCCCAAGATAGGAAGTGACTCCGGTTCCAATGAGTACTCCAGGGCCCATTAGTGATTGAACACATGACCAGATCCTTTCCCAGTGCTTCGTTCGGGTTAAATCCATTGTGAGCGTCTTTAATGTGTACAAGTATGATCCTAGAAAGCAGACACAAAGACATATTAGTACTCGTAACTCGTGCAATGTAATTCGACTACCAGATTGCCAAACATATGTCAAAGCCACAACTGACGGCGGAATTCCGTAATTAAAATAAATTTGGCTGGGTTCCCAAAAACACACACTTTGAGTCGAAGCAAGGGCCAACGGAACGGCCAAGCAAAGGAAGGTCTTAATTGTTTTTATTCATATCCTAATTTTGAGGGACAAGCTTGCCCCTCAACTTATAGTCCATTTCTTTGGTCTCGTTAGATTTGGGATTTGGATGGTTTCCACAATGCCGGGCTAAGATTCCGCCTCGTTCCGCTCGGACATTGTGGATTCTTTTCTTATGCTCAATTGCACACAGAAAACTGCCGAAGAAATTGGCTCTCCTACAACATCAACCAGTACTATAACTTGAGATGGCAAACCAGGGCTGTGCAGAAAATCGAGGTCATCCGTAGCAGATAATCCTATTCTTTGTTCATAGAATAACCCAGTGTCCGTTAAGTTGGATGCCCGGACATAAATACTCGGGTCAGTCAGTCTCAGCACCACAGCATAGTCACGCATATGGCATGGATGAAAGCCATGGCAGAAGATTCCACCTAAATTCCATAATAGGACTGATACAAAAGTGCGGAATGAAAACCTTGACATAAAAACAAAGGTTTCTCTTCCACTGCCATTCTTTTTACGGATTCCATGATACGAGGAAGCTCTTCTCCACACCCGTCCAAACCAAACAAAACACAATAAACTATATCCCATTTCCTCGGGGCAGGATTCAGACGGGATCGAAGGATCCGAATTGTCAATTTTGGCTGCCAAGAAAGAAAATACAGCTTTCCCCTTCCACCCGCCACGCCTTGAGTTCGTTATAAATTGGACTGCCTTCCAAATCCGCATTTTGAAATGACCACAGTCGGACTGATAAATTCCACGGAAACCTCTTCAGGAAGCGTCCGTCTCTCAATCCTGAATTTCACTTTCCTTCTCCACTTGGATTTTTATTGCACGTCGTTTTCCATTTATTTGCAATGAGACTTCGCACACCCAACGTTTTACGCAATGAGCACAGAAGCCCAGCTCTGAATGAGAAAAATAAAAACAATAGCAAGAAAGAAAGGCAAGAGTAGCCTTTTCAAGTGCTCGTAATTTTTCCTACGATTGATTTTCTCTTCACTTGAATTTTTAGTGTTTACTCACACTGCCTTTCCGCCTGGCAAAAGCAAACGATCACACTCGCCCTTCTTGACGGAACCACGTTAAGGTTTGTTTGCTCCTCTTTCCTCGTCTTGAATAAGTAAAGGGATCAGGAGGTAGTTGGGGCTGTAGAGCAAGGGGCATTGTAGTAAATGGATTCAATAAATAATGCTTTTTCCCGTGAGGATGAGTGAGATGTCCGTGATATTTCCCCTTTCCAGTTTCCAGGGCCCTGGCCACAATACTTATCCAACTACAGTACAAAGTATGATTTCCTTCTTCCCTGCCTGGTGCTTTGGGCATGAGTAATGCATTGCATAAATAGTCCAAAGATCCCAGTGACAGCCTCCAAGATCTCCCATACATTACATTCTACGTGTCATCGGCAACTTTCACAACCCAACCCAACGGCGGGAACTGGCAAAGGACTCACGCCAGGTTTTTTCCGTTTTCTTACTCCTACGACTACGATCCATGCAATTCGGGTCGGAGATTCAGGAAACTACACCAAATCCTTTGGTCCACCTCAAAGAGTATTTGTAAAGATTCACATTAAGACACGTGTGGAGGGGGAAGTGTGGAATGTCCATTACAGGCTTGATTTTGTTTAGATCCCATGCGTGTCCGAAAGCATTTGACACTGAATGGGGAAGTTGAAAGAGAAATGAAGGCGTTCCTTCATCCGACGCTCATTCAATTTTGGTTGGACCATGGCGGGGGTTTCCTTGAAGCTTTCCCTCCAAACAAGAAAAGTTATGTTTAAGCGAGAAAATAATTTTGGGGATATTTTAATTAGTTGTGCGTAATGCGCAACACATTATTTAAGGCCCGATTTAAATTATTTTTTGTTATATCCAAACCCAAAAAGCCGATTTAAATTAATTTATACTAAAATCATAACAGGATCTATTTGTAGTTTTATTCTGCTGATTTCGTATTGCTATTTGTGCGATTTCAGTAAATTACTAAAGTTGTTCATGAATAAATGTCTCAATGTTTACGTGGTCATCAGGGAAATGGCCAATCGTACAAAAGAGAAAACTCCAACTCAAACAAATCCTTTTTTTAGTACAAACAGTACGATTTTGCGTCGTGCTAACATGACGTGTATCCCCCTATATGTAATGCTCGTAATTCTTCCTGAAGGAAAGAAAAAAAAACTATTTTCCGCCTGACTACATGAATGCTCTCCGTCGGAATATTTCATTTGCACAATTAGTGAGGAATCGGGACTTTTACCATCCCTTGAGGAGAAAGGAAAATAAGAGCAGTGCAATGCAGCCACTTGCAAGCCAGACGAAAAAAAAACCCTACACAAGCATTTGAGCACAGATCACCTAATGGTTAAACTTGGACAGAACTTGGAGTTGAGGCTCGCACATAACATTTTACATGTTTAAGTCCCCTTCAGGCAAACCAGTTTGCTGTCCGGTCCATTCCTCCACAAACTTTTTTTCTTTTCCTAAAGTTTCCCCCTCAAATTTACAAGTGTAAAGTGAGCCCCAGCCCTTCCACAGCAGCTATGTGGAATTCAAAGCGAGTTAAAAAGATAGAAGAAAATAAACGACAAGCGGAGAGCGACGAACGACGAATGTGATAAAAAAAACTCCACATCTTCCGTCTCCATGCAAAAGCGGCTAGAGTGAAAATCGAATGCTGAGTAAGATCTTTCCATGAAGGTGGAATTTATTGAGTCATTTGTTACCCAAAACCTTACCAAGACCGATTCCGTAAATCCATGCTGACAAGGAGTATCCATAGTAGCCTTGCACGGATGAGATCGCAATCATCGAAAGCCCTACGAATGATATGTACAGATGTAAAGATACGAAAAGAAAGTTCATAAGTATTATCTCCCATAGAAATACATCTTCGGATTGGGACGGGGTTGACGGACCGCATTGAAGTGAACCTCGAAAACTAAATTACGTCCAGATAAGTGACTAATATCCTCGTAAATCCAAATTTTATTAACAAAGTACGGAAAGATGAATGGGAATGGGATGACTTTCGGAAGGGAATCTCTCATAAATCAACTTGCATTTAACTCGCTTGACTAGACGTGTTAAAGTGTAAACAATTCCATGTCAAATCCTTAGAAAAACTCGGGTCAAATTCAATTTCACGGGAAAAGCTATTACTTTAGGATAGTCGAGTCAATGTCACGTCACAATTCGGTGTCCGACAACCCCGTCCCGTCCTCGTGGTCCATTTTTCTACAAAATCGTTTCCAAAAAGTTCCTTGTTTTGTACGTGAGCTCGAGCTCTCGGATAAAATGTATAATCTTTTACCTGTTAGAATGCCCGTGGAGCAGCAGAGCATCCTTGGAGAGACGCGACAGCAGCGGAACTTCTTTAAAGTTAAAATGGCACCCAGGATGAACACCGAGTGACAGACCCAGTCCAAGGTGCGTCTGAAGAAGTAATAAGGAGCCTCCGGAGAGACCCTCACTTTTCCCAAAGTCTGACTTGAATTCATAAATAGGAAAGAAAGAAGAAAAAAAAATGAAAATGGGAAGGAAAACTTAACTTTATGTGGGTCATCTCCTCCCACGTGACGAACCCGACAGAATAATGTGTGGATGTGTTGGGGGCCAAAACTTTTGGATCTCCAAGGAACTATCCCATTCCTTCATCTCATCCCATGCCAAGTCCAACCACAATCATGAAACACAAGGGCCATTCCTTATATCTCCAATTTAATTTCCTTCATTCCAAGTCAGTCATAGTTATTCTGCACGACTGAATGGATGGCCAGCCGGGCATTAGGAACACCGTAAGTTAAGGCATCGCGTTTGGGGAAAAGGCAACCGCCAATTGAATCCGGAAATGTGGGGACAGAGAAGGGACATGGAAGAGAGGATTTTTTGATACTTTTTTACATTATTTGGTTCCACTTACCATGAGAAAGCACGGAGTGAATAATCCGAAACTGGAGATCCCCACAGACCAAAGCACAGGTTTGAGTGATGGAACACAAAATAGATTCAGACTATGGCAAATGTCTCCTCCTAAGGGGATGGAAAAAGAGGTCGGTCCACTTCTGGCTGCTTTTTGCTCCTGGAAAAGTAGAAGGATCAGTGCTAACTCATTTCAAATGTGTCCATTATAGGTGAATATATATTTTGTTGATTGACTTTCAAAGACAAAATTAAATATTTATGGAGCAGATTATCTAATGGAAGAAACTCTTTGAAAAAATTATTGTCGTGAAGTATTACGAGATAGAATTACCTTCAACAGCTTTAGTTTAAACTGACAAAACTATTTGTTTATAGAAAATGTGCAAACTTAAATGCAAAATGATTTGAGTCCGCCCACACACAATTCGTTTACCTTTTCCTGGATATGAATATAAGCCGAGATCTTGTCACCGGATTAACTTTGTCAATGTCAGATTTTTTTCATCCTTTTTATACTCACCTTCAATTGTTGCACAGCACCATGCTGAGGATGATAGATGGCCGCCGCCCGATAAAAGGCTGGAAGAACGGCACAAATGAGTGAAAGTGCAGCTCCGATCCGAAAACCGACGCCCCATTCGATGTGTCGACTAAGGCTGAGAAAGGAGAGTAAATTTTTAAAATTATGTACAATTGTTTCGAACAGTTCGAATGATTTTACCTGAGATAAAGAAGAGAGAAAAGCGTGACACCAACCCCGGTTCCAGCCAACACTACCTTTTTCAAATAAAAAAAACACAGGAAAAGACCAACTTTATTCCAGCCGTCAATTTCATTTCTATTTCCTCAAGCCTCCCTACCACTTAACTTACTTGTTCGACGAATTGGCGTCGTCGACGAAAGTATTCACCCAGAACGATTCCGGAACTCTCACGGACCAGGCATGAGCCGATTCCTCCGACGAGACCGAAACTGCAAACGACACCATAAAATTCAATCAATTTTGTTCCGTACATTTCTAGTACTAGTTCATTCCAATGCCAATGCTCTGCATTCTAACAATGCTTTATGGCTATAACCCCCCCCCCCCAAAAAAAACACAGGAAAAGACCAACTTTATTCCAGCCGTCAATTTCATTTCTATTTCCTCAAACCTCCCTACCACTTAACTTACTTGTTCGACGAATTGGCGTCGTCGACGAAAGTATTCACCCAGAACGATTCCGGAACTCTCACGGACCAGGCAGGAGCCGATTCCTCCGACGAGACCGAAACTGCAAACGACACCATAAAATTCAATCAATTTTGTTCCGTACATTTCTAGTACTAGTTCATTCCAATGCTCTGCATTCCAACAATGCTTTATGGCTATAACCCTCCATTCCCATACAATTCAATTGAATAGAGCATGCATTTTGTGCTTCAGCTCTATCGAAGCAGCCAAAATGCTGAAACCCTTGACTCAGGATTCGGCAGGAGTTGCTTGTTGTAAGCGGTTTTACATCGCGCGACTAAACTTTCCCTAGTCCCCCTCAATTAAGGAAGATCTCACCAAGTTCCGCACTACGCTGTTGATGCATGGCCTGTCAACATTTCAGAAAAGTGCTCTACCCAAAATCCAAATCCAACTCTCATCAAATTTGAGTTGATAGATTCAAATTCGTAATGCTTCTTCGTCCGTTTTTCGGTTTGTTTGACTTGAAGAATTTGGAATCTGACGCCACAAAAATTAAAAAATATAATTACTGAGTTACTGGTTTATATCCAGTTATATTGCCCTCGGCCGCATTAAACAGATAAGCCGCTTTCAACCAAAACTGTTAAAGTCATCTCACATGTGAGCTGCACTTGTGTTCTGAGATTTTTGACAAATGCTTTTTCCACGTCTTTGCTAACAAATAACTTTGCCCAGGAGTGGCTTGAATACAGAATGAGATTGAGATAGCTTGTAAACGCCTGTAAATCCCAGAGACAACTGTATTCCGAATTGCATTTGTCAATGTCAGAGTTCACGCGTATGCTCCTTGGATGCTGTACACTTGTACATAGTCGTAGTTGGCCATGCTTCAACTTGTGCTTATTTCCTCCCCAAGAATCCATTGATTCTCTCAATACAAATTCTGCAATAGCAATAAATCCAAACTTCCGATCCATCAGCAGAAGCAGGGGATATTCCATAAAAATACTCAAGTCCATTGAAACTTCAACACCATCCCTTTTTAAAACCTACTTTTAAGCGACCCATGTATTAAATTGCGAAAATCTCACGTACACTTTTAATATGTCTGTCCATTCTGCCAAAATGTGAAGCCGCCGCCGCGCCGCACGGCTTGGGTTTCAGATGAGATGCGAAACAGGCCGGGGTGTAAATGCAAATATAATCTGATAAAGGTAGTCGGAGTAGATTCCGCATGAACACGCTTTCCACCCTTTGTAATATAAGGGGGGCTACGCTTTATTGATATGAATATTGCTTCTCTTCGTTTTTACTACCTTCTATGTTATCTACGCTCATTCAGCACGTCTTCCTACCCGTCACCGTCAGCCACGGACTCCTCAGCCAAAATCTCCCTCTGGACCTTACCCAGTGACTCCAGCCTTGGAGAATATGGAAAGATCAATTTCTCCAGTCTTCCTGTCGGATGCTGTGGCGTGGCCTACGGTTTGGTGTAATACCCGCCGTGTTGTGAGAAAATTGCGTGGATGGATATCATGAGAACCTTAAGCCTACATTTGAAGTATGTACTTTGGAATGATGCTTTCGTGGGGCGAACGGCTAATCTGGAAACAATTCCGCCGTACGTACGTGCGTGCGTCTGGTAGGGTTTTTCCTAAATATTTTCTAATATTTTAGCTCATAGTAGAAGCTCAAAGCTCACAATGTGTTCCACATAACATTTTGAAATGGCAAATGGAAAGCTCATCCCGTGGCATTGTGTGAATGTGGGTGGATATCAACCAAAATCTTTGAAATTTGAAAATGATGATCCGTTGATATGATAGGGATCATCCAAGAAAAGCAAAGGATGAAGGGGAAGGAATCCTTCGTCAGGGATGGGTCGGGAAATTGGATTTTACAAGATGTGATCGGCGGAAAAGGAGGGAACCACTCAGACTTTATGAGCGTCGCAAGTTTGTCTCGTTAAGTTCCTCAATTTCCATTCATAGGCTCCGTCCCCACTTCACTTCAATTTACACACCACTTTCCCCGTCGGAACAAAGATCATGTTGGGAGAGGAGGGAATTATATTTGAATTATCCCACTCATTCTTAAGCTTTCATGCGTCCACGCCTCCAATGTTTGGCGTGTTCACCTACACATTACGTCTACAACAGCTCAACAGTTCATCGACATATGAACCATATGATACACACATAAATCATTACAACTTTCGTACTTGCATGACAAGTCAACCAAGTGAATTTAAATATAGATGGACACAATTTGAGAGAAGATAGGAAGAAAGCATTTGTTTGTTTTTACAAATCACAATACAACTTAACAAGACTTCATAATTCCAATACTAATCCTGGGTATTTCCGTCGTTTTGAGCACTGCTATGCTACAAGCTCCCAGCTAATATGATCCTCTGCTTCCTTTCAAGCGGAAACATACACATTACACATTTTTCCTTCCCTCTGTTCCCACTGAATAAATTAATAAGAATAAATAATAATAAGAATTAATAACTATTAATTAGTTCGTCAAATTCATCATTCCAATCTTGGCCGTCGGGGTTCATCTCTGCTGCACCTAGAGTCACATCTGCCTCCTAATGGGTTGTTCTTAGCGATGCCTCACAATCATACCGTCTATGACGGTGTACCGCATCACTATCCTTCCCGGATCGTCCCATTTCAGGCCTAGTCGGCACCTTTCAGCCCAGTCCTCCAAATCGAAAGGCTTCAATTTGGCTCTTTGTTCTAATTCTTGTGCAATTGCTCTTTCCATAAAAATTATCCGGTTTAGCAATGTTGTTCTTCACCTGATCTTTGCTCTCCCCAATTTTACTGGAAGGAACTTGCTCACAGCGGACTTGTTTTTCAGCAATAATCTTCTTCCCAGCTGCATCTCTTTTCACAGCGACCTTAGGTTTTTCCAAGTTGTTTGGCTTCGGAATTGGTTTCTTGAGTTTGCGGGATGTCACCGAAACTGAATTTTCCTTTTCTTTTGTTGGAGCCTCGGCCTCATCAAACATTGCATGGATGGCTTCCACTTGAATCATGACCAATTTCCAGAAAATGGACAATCCCCAAAATCCTCCTAGATCCTCTTACAAAGGTTGGTCCACAATCATTAATTGGGGCACCTGCCACTTGTTCCAGACATAGTTCTCTGAACTGTTGAAACTTCTTTGTAATGAGCAGATTTGCTTTGTCAATTGCTACTCTGATTCTTCCTTCTTCGTATACGCTTTCGCCTTTTAATTCCTCTATTCGTTTCTCCCCCATCTTAATACGGGCTTTAATCTTCTCCTCTTCAGCATCTGCTAGACTGTTATAATATCCTCCATCTTGGTATGATCCAAACAAATCCCTTGGTTCTAAAAATGAAAATGACAATCAGACTTTGTAAACGAAATCAAAACTTAAGGTTGACATTACCTTCCCGCCCAAAAAAAGACATGATCCTCCAAATCACCGATTTCTTTGGTTTACGAGGATGCACAGGGTTCTCCATAAATCCATCCTTGTCTCCAATTTTCTTGTCATTTTTATTCTCTGCTTTCAATCCTGCAATGAAAAAATTCATAGTTAAAATTGGTGGACAATCATTTTCAAGTTTTACTTTACGCATAACACCTTCACTTACCTATCGATTGCTTCCTACTTTTCATGTTCCCTTCAACAGTTTTTCTGTTATCATCTTCTATGGTAGCCGGCCATACCGCATTTCTCTTTGACCAGCGAGGAACAACACTCGTCAATTTCTGCCAGCCAATGCTGCACCTAGGAAACAAACTCCTACTTCCACCGCTGCCTGATTCTGGACTTAACTCCATACCTCCTTCTCTTTCACACACTTTTCACTTCAAATTAAAATCGTAAAGCTGTTCGGCTGCTTTTAGGGCAAAAACACTTAGAGATTAAAGGAAAGCTAAAAATCGTTAAAGGGACTCTCCCTGAAAGAATTAAGAAGAAAATTGTCCGGGGATAAAAATTTGTTTACAAAATTTTTGGATGTTATAGTGGAAAAAATATTTCATTTTTTAAACGTTGTGAAGACATGTTTATAAACGTTTGCATCCATGAGTTACACAATTCATTTTTCGTTTTTACTTCCGTAGATGCCATGCTAGAAGGAGGCATCCAGTAATCATGTAATAGCAAGTGCCCTGAGAGAAAATGCAATGGGAGCA
>JAAXYW010002355.1:0-15748 GCA_036851895.1 Orthonychiurus folsomi
TTTTTTGTGTAGTCCGTCTGATGGAAATGGGTGATTATGAAATCCATTGGGGGAACAACGGCTCGGAACGCAATGGGAATGGCACGGACGGGAAATTCAAGTCTATTAATGAGGAGAGGGGGGGAATGGATGGGTCGCTGCTGGATAATTGACAAGGCAAAAGGCGAACAAAAACCCAATCCTACATGCTAGAGTTTAAATGGAAAAAATCCACGTCGTCGTCACAGTGTGGGTTTTGTCAATGTTACGTACGTACGCTACATGCATCCCAGCACAGAAAGGGTTAAAGACGACAGCCGCGGCGGATGAAGTTGGCCATGAAAACGGAGCTTAAACTCTGGGAGGATATTTTTAGATTTGTGGATTCAGAATTTGGAGGAATACTATTATCCACGGACGAGGATGCATGAAGGGACACACCATTTAACCCTTGTGCTTATGCGATGCTGGCCCTATGCCTGCCCTGGTTTGCCACTTTGACCAGTTGTCAATTTTGAAAAACCCGACCACCACCCACCAAGAGGCAAAGTGCACCCTGGTGTTTGGCCAAGGCAAAACCTATTTTGTTTTTGACGCACAGCCAGCCATATTATGGAATCCAACTCCTCAGCTTTATACAATGAGATGGGAATTTAACCTATGAACTAAATTATGGGTGGATTTAAAAAAAGGAACTTCAAAATGAATATTTTTAGTACAAAATGCTACGCTACATATGGAGATTAAAAGCAGTCCAGTGTGTTTTCTTGTTAACGTTGTGCATATATTTTTTGATCATATCCATTTATAGCAGGACTGGGTGTATGTCATCTTCAAAATGCGCCTGAATTGGTAAAATGTGGGTTAGAATAAGGGAAAGTTTTAAAAAAATGGAGAATGTTCTGCTGTAGTGAAGCACCGCTGAGTTGGAATTGGTCACTCCCACACCCTAAACCTTTTATTGCGACTTCGCCAGACCTCTGGTGTAACGTTGTAAATCACAGTAGTCTTGTATTGTAATAACACAATAACAGTAATGGAGTTACACCGCTGAGGAAGTGACCCGTCCGTCGCCGTCTCAAGTCGTATCACCAGACCTCTGGTGTAACGTTGTAAATCACAGTAGTCTTGTATTGTAATAACACAATAACAGTAATGGAGTTACACCGCTGAGGAAGTGACCCGTCCGTCGCCGTCTCAAGTCGTACGTACGTTAACTCGTACGTAACCCAATTTCTCATTAATAAAACATAAAGCAAGCTTCTGTGCACGGCACGTATCATATGTGATAAACATATTCCGGGCAATGCAACGCAATGATTAGTTGCATGAATTTCCTGAGAAATATAGATACAATATTTGCTTTCTCGGAAATCGTAGAAATGAACAGGAAGTTGTCTGGCGAAACCATTCCATCGCCATGCAATGTGCTTATGCTATCTTAGCCATATGGCTCAATTGTGCCACACTTGGGCATAATTAAAGCTTTGTTATTTTGATTCTTGAAACTAGAGCTGACCGGAATTGATGTCATTTCTGTATTTAACTTGTCAATTTTATTTAATTCAATGCATTTGCCCTGGGTACATTGAGAGCAATTAAGCTAGATGTTTTTAGGCCAAATTAATTAATGTATTGTCAAAGCTAAGTACAATGTTTGTTTGTACTCATGTACTGGCAATTCAGAATTCTTCATGGAAATTTAATTCCTTCTTGATGTACGGTGGTGTGCTGTGCTTCGAAATTGATGGAAATTCAGAAGGGTTTGCTTTATCTCTCTATCTATGGACGATAAGATATGCAGAATGCAGACTAGCTCGGATGACTAGTAAATATTAATCGATGTAATGACAAATCGCTCGCATGAAATTCTTTGTAAAATGCTACATTTTGAAATTTCACGACGTGAGACAAAGAACTGTGTATTATTGGCCACAATTTTATACACCCGCCTTGCCGGCCTTCCGTGAAATAAGAGCAGGTGGCCAGAAATGAATCTAATTTGAAAGTTGCTAATTCTGTGAGTATTTTATATGCACAGCCGGTTTAACACATTGTTCCTTCAATCATTCGCCAAGCTAAGGTAGGCGTTTGTCCTCCAGAGCTTATTCTCTTCAATTAATGTGTCCTATATAATTTTCTGCGCATATATTTATTTCCAAAGGATTGAACGCAATTCCCAAACTTTAGTTTTGCAAAATGCGGTTTATAATCCAAAACAACTACACAACACACAAAATATACACAAATGCGACGCGGTGACTTGCTTTCTTTTCTAATGCAATGTGACCAAATGATTTATTCCATTTTTGGAAGACCAACCTAATATATTAGCCCCCACCGTACGTTACATCCAGCTAATTAATTAACATTACCCAAAGCAGCAAAAACTTATACAGAAAAATGACGAACACAATACAATTTCAATATCCATTTAATTGCCTTACGACATACATACGTTGGAATTGGACTCGATTCATAGTCCACACCTGGAAAAAAATGAAACCAGCCAGCCTTTTATTCTATTCAGCGTCGCCTCGCTGTGTTCTCAATATTCTCAACGGAACGGGAATCGCAGCGTTCGTGGCGAGCCGTGCCCACTTTTCATAAATTACCCCCTTCACATTGTGATGAATTCCCCCTTCTCCTTGATAATGATTTTGATTTCCAACCCTAGGTAGGATCCCCATGCTACTCTGTACATTGGATTCCGTAGTCCGTAGCCCATAAGCTGTACTGTACACGACCGTCCGTACATTCACTCCCAGTCTCGCTTCGCTGCTGCTGCCGAACTCCAACATTGTTCAAAGGAGAAACAGCAAGGGACATGAACTAAAAACTCCCGTCGTCGTCGTGGAAATCCATCCGGGGTTATATACCTTCCCCTTATGTATACATGTATTATGCTATGGTATAACTCTCGTCGTCGTCGTCGTCGTCCTCGTAGAATAAATTTTCATGTAACGGACCGGGCCACAGGGTTCCGAACCCCTGACAAGGTTTGGGGGTTTTGCACCTCTTCCGAGGAATTATGACTAGCGACATCTAGTATGGGTAGAGGATGGGATTGCGGGTTGAGGTGACAGCTGGTTGGGGGCAGCTGAATTTGGACAAGTTTTTGTCGACCCGAAGAGAAGACGGGACGAAGGGATACGTTGAATACGTAGCGTAAAATGGTGAATGTGTGGGTTTTTGTTGGAAAGAGAAATGCGAGAGGGTTTTGGAAAATGTACCTAATGTGGATTGTGGATGTAGGAAGAGCATAATAGGGGCGAGGTGTCGTGTACGTGGATCGATGAGCTATTAGTGAGTGTATCAATCACGATTCGGATTCATGAAATAATGGAGCTGTAAAACAGGAGCAGAAAATAAGCTGCTATAACATGGTGGGTTATATTTGGCATTTGGGTTTCTTACGGCGGCAAAATTACCATTGGATTTGAATTGTATTTTGTGTAGTTAAAGCAAATATGAAATATTAGGTGGAGCTTATTGGAGATCATGGAAATCAATTAGAGAATTATTAAATTTTAAAAACAGGATGAGCACATTGTAAATTTGTCATAATTAAATACATACCGCATATAGTTTAAAAAAATACTTACTGGGATAGATAAGTGCCAAAGGTATGGGATTGGTGAAATATTTGGTAACAGTAGTCCCTGCGAAAGACATTTGTCCTCGTGGTCATATATAAACCAAGAAATGGAGTTCATATGACTAAGAATATTAAGATTAATTCCTATAGTTCAAGTAAAAATGATAATAGATATTAAAATATGCAAATTATGAATAAATAGGATGAAGGCGAAAGGGTCGTTCGTGTCGTGTATGCAAATAAATAAAATAAATTTATTAAGAATAGATCAATATACAATGCACTGATAGGAGTGGAGCTTAGTAGAATTTTGCGCGGTGCCTTGTTATGATGTAAAATTGAGGGGAATTACATAATTCAAAAATCGCAAACGAAGGCGAGCGCGTTAGCAGCAGGAATGAGAACAAAATAGAATGTAGTATTTTTCGATTGGTGAGAGGTTAATAAATAACCTCTAATAAATTCCTATTTGTCTTTATTGTTTCTTTCAAAATTCAATTTTGCTGCTATTTTAAAAATGCATAATCCCTGTATTTGACACTAAACCCTATTTTCTTGTGGTTAGTGGCTCCCAGACTCGAAATTGTAAAACTGTTAATTCCAATATTGAATTATTTAATAAAAACCAGGAAATCAAACACATTTAATTCCGTCTTGCAGTTGCAGCATAGAACTAAAACAACAATCTGATTCTATCTGACCCTACAACACATTACATGATAATAAATAAAATTTATTACATTCGGCACGTAAAGTTGGACTAAAGTGTGTGTGAATAAGACAAAACGCAAGATGATGGTGATCACAAAATCCTATTTGAAATATTTTTCCAACTCGAAATTGCAAGAATGTTTAGTTGATGTGCCCTTGGCATTGGAGTTTTAAATTCAAAACGCTACTGTAAACTGTATTACACAATACGCAGTTTCCTCCTTTCCCGTTAGGGCGGGCAGGGTAATCCAAATTTGTACGAGTGAAAGTGTTGCATTGTTTTGCGGGCTGTTTTGGGCATGTGATTTGTGTGTTGTGTCATTGACTTTGTATTGACAATATGTTGAAATAAGACATGCCTTCAATGTGGGAATTTCCATGAAGGAGAGTTACAATGTGAGATGTCTTGAAACTGAAACACTGCAAACTTTTTATAAGACGGTAATTCATTACCTTTAAATGCCAGAATTTCAATGACACAATAATTACATTTACATTTAATATTCAATATTGATAATAATAAATTTTGGATGTTTGTGTCAAATTCTCATATATTTTTGTTGTAGTGCATGAGAAAACAGCGATGTTAGAAAATAGTGAACTGTCAATTCAATTTTAGTGAATTGGTTTCTAAAATAGCAGACGAGAGCGACGCGACGGCCGGTTGACTTCAATTTAAATTCTCCATTGTCAGGTCCGCAAGTCGGCATTCGCTTTTAATGCACTACTTACTTTGAGACCGAAATCATCTGTCAAAGCAAAGCAATGCTGTATTCGATGATAGAATATAATAATTTGGTTATGCTTAAGAACTCCTATTCTTGTGCTCCAGTTTTAATTTGTTGGTTCTAGTCCTATTGAATCTCTCCTTCAATTTTTGGAATAGTAGTTCGCAGCCGTCGTCGGGTGCTGGGAGTAAAATGCTTCTAAATGCTGGATTTCACTTGTTAATAATTCGT
Source organism: Orthonychiurus folsomi (assembly GCA_036851895.1). Classification (NCBI taxonomy): domain Eukaryota; kingdom Metazoa; phylum Arthropoda; class Collembola; order Poduromorpha; family Onychiuridae; genus Orthonychiurus; species Orthonychiurus folsomi. The sequence continues at coordinate 5,248 of JAAXYW010002355.1, forward strand.
TTGCCATTTTGATCTTTATAGTCAGCACACAAATAACATATATGAGCACATCTACACAACTACACAAAACCGCAATTCTGATGATTATGACACCTTTTAAACTCGAATCGAATCCCCATTGTTTGTTATCTGTTGGGACAGGATGCTTGACTCTATTTATTTTATTTGACCTCGTCTGTCTTGAGTCCAGATAGTTACCAGTTTTATTGCCTATTGCGATAGTATTAATTTGATTGAGGTTCTAATAATAATCTGGTGGCTGGTGGGTCTGTCTCTTGGGATCGAGGCAGAGGGTTATTGAAACAAATAATTTCTCTAATTTGCACTATGCACTATATAAAAATATTTTTGTATCGCCTTTTGTTTCATAATTTACAAATGAAGCCAAAACCTAACTTGTTCTTTCTGGTCTTTTACAGGATTTTATTACAATTTATTTGTCAAAAAATCTCATATTTAATAGGATACATCTTATAAGGGTGAATGCGAATGTATGATTAGCCATGCGCCTTGGAACATTAGACACACACGACACACCTACGCACGAGCATGCTTCGGATGGAATCCCACTCATCAGTTTCATAGTATTTAATTCAATCAAAAGCAATATAATATATCGTTTATACGCACATACGCGTACGTAATTAGCGGAATCGTAGGAAGTGTAACATTTATAAATAATATTTGCCTAAAATTTACATATATATGTCAAGACGAGAAAACACATGGTTGTTTTTAGACGAAGACGAAGACCAGGTACAGATTAATCACACATGCATTTACGTATATTTGGCTGGTTTTCAAAACTCTTTTTTCAAATCCTAAGAACAAATTGCTCGTAGGATGGTGGCGGGGTTTCCGGAGGTCCCCCGCCGTCACTTTCCTCTTCTTTGTCTTTGTCCAGCGGCGGTGGTGGTTCCCCTTCCTCATTGCTGCCGCCGTCATCCTTAACATTCAAACTACAGCTTTCCCGCCCAATCAAGGAAGGGCTCGTTCTCGCCGTCGTCGTCGCCCCACTTTCATCAATAATTTCAAACTGTGGGGCTCCTGTCGATGGCAAGGGCAAGTATAGGGCTATATGATAGGGTGGAGGTTGTTGGCGTTGAAGCATAATGGCAGCAGATGATGAACTATTCAAATAAGGACACCGCCGCGAGCCTGTACTTCCAATGTAATGACTACTGTGGAGGTGACCGTGCCGCGAAGGATGACTCAAAGTGGTTGCTGTTCCGTAGCCACCCAAGTGGTGGTGGTGGTGATGGTGGTGGGCGTAGAAGGAGGAGTGGTGGGAGGGGGAGTGGCGACTCAAACAATTGTGGTGGATTGGAGTGGTGATGGCTGAAAGACCGTGGGCTGGATGCGGGTAGGAGGCTCGGATGGAGTTCCGCTCCGTGTGGTCCGGATTATCTTTAATTAAAACAAGTAAGTGGAAAATTGGATTCAAATTTAAAATACCGGTGAACTGTAAACTGACCTGCTCCGGTGATGATGATAGGATCGTAGAGCAGCTCACTGTTGGACAAGTCATCCGTTAGTCCTCGCTGAGTTGTTGTTCCACGGAGGATATGCTGATTGAATTGGCGGAGGAGGTAGTCATTCGTCCGTTTCCGGAGACAGGCGACGCCCGTGAAAAACAAAGCCATTGCGAATGCGACGAAGATAAGTTCGGTGAGGAAGAAGTATGCCGTCGTTTCCGAGGGTCCTCGGCGAGATGAGTCGATGATCCCAGGCCCTGCAAAGTAGTCGTCGAAAAGAAGATTTAGCAAATAATTGTAACTATAAAGTAAATTGTGTGACATGTCTACAAGTAGACTGCTATCAAAACCAATGCTTATGATATTATTATAATTAGAAGAAATTTTGCTAACCTTCAATTATGAACTTGGCGGCCACTGTACTAAGAAGAATCAAACCCATGAAACACAAGGTGAGTCCAACCCGTTTAGTACGGGAACAGTCAGATGTGCCCGTATCCGAGGAACTGAATGAACTGTCGCGAACCTTTTACAATAATGAGAAACAATTATAAAAACTTGTAATGAAATTTACAATTTCGCCACTGCTCTGCCCACCTCGGAATTTGTGGAACTATTCGCTCCTCCCACTTCACTGGACGCCAAAATGTTGCTGTTCCGATACCGTCTTCTTCGATCGGAACTGGACGACCTTCGCCTCCGCTGACTCCCGTTTGGGTCATAGCGATCCCGGCGCTCCCTTTCCCGTGACCTTGACCTCTGACACCTTGGGTGGTAGTAACCGGTTGGGTCTCTGGGTCTAGGGCCGGGACTGACGTCTTCAGACGATGCTGGTCCACCTGAAAGAAAGATGACAGTTTTGTAGATAACACTTATTAAACTAAATCCAAATATTTTGGAATGATGGACTGACCTGAATGTGACCCTCCCAATGAGGTAGCCCCGGCTCTGGAAATGCTGAGTCGAGACGGAGTTTCGATCGTCGACGGCGTCGGTCCAAGGGTTTGAAAACGATGGACCGGGGTCACCATATTAGTACTGGAGGATGGATGACTGCTGGACGAAACTGATGTAGACGGTGACGGCTGCTGAGCTGGGTGGAGGTGCTGCTGATTCAACGATGCTGGCGAGTAGCGTCGATTCCATTGACCGTAGGGCTTGTCCCTTCGATTTGCAAATCCGGATCCAAAAAATGCTCCACCTGGAAAGAACAACATTTGAGTAGCAAATTAATTCCACAGAACTTTCAAAACCTAAAAGACAGACGAGTCTACAACCTGCAAAGATTAATACACTTTTTACGGCAATTAAGTGAGTTGCATTTATCCTAACGACGATGACACCACTGCAGAGAAAGCTAATACTTAATACCATTATTGAAGGTTGACGATTATCAAGAGTGCGAGGTTACAGAATATTTCAATATGTTAACTCACCTATATGTAATACTCATATCTAATTTAAAATTAGGAAATCCGGACTCACTATTATACAAAGGTGGACGACGCCAGCGGCCCTGATGATGAAACTGTGAGGCCCGCTCACCGATCCAAAAATGCATGCCCACCCCAGCACCACCTGACTTGCTGCCCTCCTAGCAGCGGGGACTTGACCTGACCTTGTATGAATCCATGGGTGTGAACATTGACTGAGTCGTCGTCGTCAAAACTTCAACTCATTCCTTCCGGAGTCAATTAGAACTAATTATTCTTGGCACATCCACAGACTGCGACGTTCGTACGTACGCGTACGTGTCAATTCCACCCGCCAGGGAATGTTTATTTGAGGAAAAATAAATAGGATCCAAGTCCCTGTGTGTATCTTGTGTCGCAGACGGATTTTTTTTGGAGCCAGCCTCCTCTCAACACCCGGATTCGGGAATCTGGCTTAGGTTGGGATGGATTGGATGGAGGACGACCTTTACCCACTTTCTTCCCTGGATTCGGTGGATCTCGGCACGCGCTTCAAAGCAACAAGCAAAAGCGAAGAAAACGGAATGGATTGCTGCGCAAATCATGCAACCTCCGCGTAGCGTAAGCGTATAATGTATTTGTGTAGTATACGATATCCAGTTGAGTCCTGGAGGATTTTATTGATTTCCTCAATGTCCCTTTCTACCGGGCATCAGAAGGGCTCCCGAGAATAGGATTTACACGGGTTTTTTATCCGAACGAGACTGGAATGAGAAATTGGACGGAAATTATTTGAACCTGTAGCCTCCAGTGCAGTCCAGCTCCAGATGACTACAAAGACTAATGGGTGACGGATGTGGTGTGATTGGCGAATTGGGTTGCTGGTATTATATGTTGTTCGGACTCTGGCAATCGGAGTGAACGTATGCATGCAATAATGAAATGTGAGAAGTGTAAATTAACATGCTATGCTGGATGACTTGATGCGCATTGTACAAAAATCGAATTGGAATTTTGGAATTAAGGATTATTGCAGACTTTTAGCACTTTTTCCGTGACGAAGAATTCCGCAATTCGAAAGCTTGGAAATAAATATTTTGCTTCATATAATGGCATCCCGTTCAAACTCAAACCATTCAAGCCCTCAATATTTGCAGATGGCGAAATGTTGAACTCTAGTGCAAGTGCTTGTTTAGTCGAAAACTAACAGGGAGAATGCATCATAATACTAAGAACGTAAATTTAAGAGCTAATAAAACATTTCATATTTATTATCGTTATATGTTGAAAGAGTAGAAAGTGCCGGAAAGTAAGCTCTTCCGATTAGCAACTTGCATTTGCCTGTAGCCAGCGAGTTATATTTATTTTCACACCACACCTCTCAGCGAAATGAATTAATTCTTCTTGTTTAACCGAATTAGGGAAAGCGAATACATCGAAATGAGGAAATTTCTCGATTTTGAGTTCAAACTGTAATTCAAATGATTAGCGATAAGTATAGCTTTTTTAATGCAAAATAATAAATGATGACAAAAAATCAAAATAGCCTTAATTGAATATTCCTACTAGAATCTCAATATTATTAAACAACTTTACATATTATTAGTTTTTATTAACCATGCTAATTGCAAACCACTCCAAAATCCAACGTCATTTTCTATCACCCGCACGCAAAAGCGACGTTATAGTAAATTGTAAAACGGTGTGATTCACCGCGCTGCGCCGCTGCGCTGGCTAGATGACGAATTTTGGAGTAATTTCAACTAATCGTAAGGAAGCAGATAATTTTCAAGTTCTGAATATTGAAAAGAATTAAATAGAAATTAATTGTAGTAGCACTTTTAGAAAACTGAAAGTACCAATTTCATTTTCTAGCATTACTTCCATGCATTGTGCCATTTACATATTACATGTACATGTCGCATTGCCATAGATTCAAGTCCATGGAATTTGCATTCCTCACTTCACGGCCTTCCCGCAGACCCAGACAATGAACGTACGTTGGAGGTGCGGGAAATACAAATCCAGTTCTGCGAAGAGCACACATTTTAGTTGACCGTGATCCTACTTTGTTTAAATCGCCAGTCCAGTTGCTATTAAAGTCCATTTCAGTAAGTGACATCTGTTCTACATAAGTCATGGAAATGGAAGAAATTGTGGACGACGTCCTGAGCCTCGCTGATCAATTAGCAGTCACGACGGAAGTGGGTCAAGTGCTCAGGCACTGGGAGGAGCAGCTGACGACCCCGGAATTTGACCCTGCGATCTTCCTAACAAGGTGAGCCACTCAAATTTTAAATTAACCAAAAGAATATGAGTTAATATGTCAGGAAATGGGCGGGAGAGAACCGTTTACATAATTTAGGACAAGTGTAGAATTTTGCAACCGGTACCGACCGGAAGTAAAGCAGTTTTTTTTTAATCTTGGAGCTCTAAGCAAGGAAAATTTGTCCCAGATAAATGTCAAATGTGTAGGCGTATTTTTGCAATAATTTGTTGATCCTAATTTTTCTTGTGTTTTTACAGATTAGCTGAAATAATTGAATCCGAGACGGATGAGTACATTAAGCTTGACCCTGACCCATTTGACGATCGTCACCCCTGTCGAACACACCCTACCTGTGCCCTGGGTCATTCCCTCAAAGTACTGTATAAGAAAGAGACGTTTATGAATAAACTGGTTCACGATTATTTGAGGGAGACATGGGGGAGTAGAAGTGAGGCAATCAACACCGCTGCAGCCAGACTATTTGTTGATATTCTTCCCGGGTTGGAGACTTCTCTTGTTTATCAGGTACGTCCTTGTGTCCTTGTTGATAGTTTAACTTAGGAGGCCACCTAAGAAGCGTTTATAAGTTTCCATACAATCTGTATCACATTTTCGAATAGGAAACAGAGGGTCTCATCGCCAGGCTTTTTACGTGGGCGGAGGATGGACCAGAACCACTGCGCAGTTATTCCCTTGGACTACTTGGAGCTTCTATGGAATTGCCGGATGTCGCATCCAGATTTAAGTAAGTGACCACTAGCATTTAGCACGCATTACATATATGATTGATATATTACATAAATGATATTTGTAGATGACTAAGCTGTAGGTTGAATTTTAGTTTGTATATTTATTTATAAATACTGTATTTATTTTTTCCGTTCTGACCAACAGAGAAAAGAATATGCACTTGGTCCCGCTTATGCTCAAACGCCTACACGACCTCCAAGAGGAAATGTTCCAGATTTTTAACCGACCCTTTGCACAATTTTCTTCCCCAACGGTGACCCAAACACCGGACGCCAAATCCACCCCAACCGGTCAGAAGAGGAAGAAAAGTGGAACAATTCCGGATGCAAAGAAACGAATCATGTTGGAAGACGAATTATTTCCTGGTAATTTGAAATTTGGTTTTTTAATATTTCAAGTCGAATGCTTTGAGCAATTACTTTGAGTAATTACATAAGTGATCTTCTTTTGTAGAAGTTAATCTTCCACTAATTGACCAATTTGAAGACCCCATCATCCCTCCGGTTATCCGGGCTTCACAGGAATGCAGTAGCAGTTCCTGGGCTGTAATGGAAAGTAATATAATTGGAACATGGAAGGTTTTTCCTATTACTTTGGCCACAAGACAGATATTTACTTTACGCTACTTATCCCCGCTCGGAGAGTACCAGGAAATGCTGAGTTACGCTTTTGAAAATAACGCTGTTAAAATCATCCTCAATTATTTTGATACGAAGAAAGTAAAGGATACACGCCTCACCTTCGAGGCAATCAAATACTTGAGCTCCCTTCTCTGTCACAAGAAGTTTGCTTTGGAATTCATCAATTCCGGTGGACTGCAGGTAGGCCCGCCAAATAACACATGCCGATACGGAAATTATTATCAATTATGTTTGAAATTTAATTTAAATGTTTCTTGTTTTAGAAAATGCTTGACGTCCCTCGACCAAGTATAGCTGCGACTGGGGTTTCTTTGAGTCTGTACTATATTGCCTATGCAGAAGATGCTATGGAGAAAGTCTGCCTCATGCCCAAATCCCTTTTGTGCAGCCTAGTCAGGTGAGAATTGGATAACTGACGGGTTGGAGATTCTAAAGCTTGGCATTTTCCAATTTACTAATTATTTCCTCCGCCATTCTTTTTTTAATTTATGCAGTTACGTAATGTGGTTAATGGAGTGCTCCCATAATTCTGGCCGAAATCACGCGATCATGTTTTTTGGAGTCGTCTACCCCTTCCGAATAATGCTTGATTTGTTTGACGCTCAAGATGGGTTGAGACGGATTCTAAATGTGATTGCCACGCAGCCAAATTTCCTGAGTGATGATTCGAAAACTTCCAGAAGAGGATCAGCTCATAACACGGCAAGCAGTTCGTCAAGTGAGTTACAACCTAAAGCGATATTTTGAATGTCATTTGGGCTTCCTGGCTGAGAAACTCAGGAGAATGCAGCAAGTTCGAGGGGAGGTTACAACGCCAGTAATAGGAATACCATATTATAAGGTAAATGTAAAAAAAATGCGTGACATTCTCGGGTTCGGTGGTTAATTCATTTATCCTTCACATATTTTAGCCTTTAAAATTAGATGAAGGCCGTCTTAGAGAATTGAATGACTTAGCCCTGGAACTTCTTCCGCTGTGGGGACGATGGCATCCTGTGGAGAAATTCTTAAAAATGGGTGGACTCCAGATTTTAATGCAAGTCATCGCGCTGGCCTACGACTGGAATTATTCCGGGCGATCTGAAACGGTGAAGTCTGTACTGGAAGTCTTGGCAATATGCTGCCTCTTTCCTCGCGTCCAGCTTCAACTCACGGAAAGGTTCACTCTACATGGAAGCAACAATTTAGCCTATGGCTTGAGCATAATTTTCTCTGCGGCAGAGGGAGAAGTAATTAGTGATCCCGAGGTGAAGAGAGCTGCCCTCGTCGTCATCGGGAATTGTGTCTGTGGATCCATGAATAGGGTAAGTGTTTTCTAAAGTACAAATCCTTTGTTTAATGCTTAATGCTCGAGTTTTCTTATAATTTTTTATACCTCTGATTACAGCCTGGATTTGACCCAGTCCAACAAACATTTCTGACCCCACGAACCCCTGTTCGCCCAAACAAAGCCTTCAGAACAGCGGAGGAACTGTTATCCAAGATGTGGGAATGTGTACGGGTCAACAATGGGATTTTAATTTTAACACGTCTCCTCCACGTCAAAGTTCCAATCACAGATGCTGACTCCCTTCGAGCCCTTGCGTGCTGGTGTTTAGCTGGTTTAGCCCGGTACAAGCCGATTTGTCAAGTCTTGGAACAGCTCCCCCTCATGAGGAATGGAGTTTTGCAAATGTTAATGCGTGAGCCAGTTCTCCAGGAAAAACGACACGACCATGTCATGTTCCAGAAATATGCCTTGGAAATCATCAAACTTGTGTATGGGAAAATGCTTGGTGTCGAATATGACCTTTCCGTGGTAGCCATTCACAAGTCAGACCTCATTTCACAAACAAGAATCCAATACAATGAGAAACAACTCCTTCAGCTCATCCACGAGCACTTGGTAAGCAAAGGTCTTTCCGCTACAGCCGCATCCCTCATCTCCGAAGGAAAATTAGACATCCCTCAAACAGCCGGCCCCTCTGGTGTGCCCGCAATAGATGCAGCCAATCCTGAAGCCCCTGCGAATTGTCTAACCCCATCATCAGCAACAAATGGCAATGGAAGACGGGTTGGTGGAAAGATTTATTTGAACATGAAATCCAGTCAGCAACCAACGGTAACTCTCGACACAATTGTGAAGGAATATTTGACGAATCAACATGCCCTTTGCAAAACACCAATGGCCGCGTGTCCAACCTTTGACCTGGTTGTTCCCCACAAATGCCCCGCACCCAAGTCTAGACCGTCCACTGTGAGCTTCACGGCAAGATTTGGGCGATTGAGTTGGTGTGGTGGAACGGCGACGGATAGGAAATTGATATATTCCAAATTTAAACCGTTCAGGTAATATAAGATTAAGTTGTGCTAAATTAAAACCTCCTTAAGTTTGAAGCTTNTAAGTTTTAATTATTTGCAGAGTCCTCCGCTCAGAAACCGATGATAATTTCACATGTTGTGCGTTCTCCCCTTGCTACCAGTGGATCATTGTGGGAACGAATCGTGGGGAAGTCAAATTATTCAACAACGTTTCCGGGGCTGAGGATGGGTCCTACAATTGCCACGATGCGGAAATCTACAACGTGGAACCCAACCGCAAAGGAAATCTCCTTCTCACATCCAACATGTGGCGAAGCCCCATGTCCGCCCTCTGGAAAACAGAGTCCCTCTTCGACAAAGCTATGGATTTTGACAAGGACGAATATGTGGAGTTCAGCAAAGTGAGTCAAGACAAAGTAATTGGGACAAACATGGATCATGCATTCCTCTACGACATTGAGACCAGCAAACTCCTCCTGGCAATGGAACCCAGAATGTCAAATCAATACGTAAGAAACCGAGCAACCCTAGACCCCACGGATCACCTTGTCCTGTCAGATGGGATCCTTTGGGATGTGAATGCAGGGAAGGAGATTCACAAATTTGATAAGTTGAATGAAAATATTAACGGTGTATTTCATCCGAATGGCCTGGAAATCATTTCCAATTCCGAGGTGTGGGACATACGGACTTTCAAGTTGCTCAAAACAGTTCGTGCCACGGATCAAAGTTTGCTAACTTTCACGAATGATGGGAATATCATTTATGGGATCAAATCTGCGAGGGAAACTCCGGATGGGTTCAGGTCTGGGGATACTAGTTTTGTGACATTAGATGCAGGGGATTATTCTTCCATTGGTACGATTGAGCTGAAGAGGTATGTATTGGGACATTGGGATATTGCATTGTAAATCTCCGTGATGAAAATGTAGTAATTTTAATATTGGGATTTTCTAGATCAATTCTGAGCCTCGCCACTTCACCGAATGACCTTCAAATTGCCCTAGTAGAAAACCACGGGGCCGGGGACACGAGCAGTGATGCTTGTATCCGTTACTACGAAGTCGGAAGGTCAAGGTAACGGGGAAGACGAAACCGTCGAAGAGGAAGACGAGGATCTACAATCCCGAGACTCGGAAGGGGATGATGAAAATGATGACGACGACGACGAAGATGATGACCAAGAAGATTTAGGTTGGAATATTTATACGAGTACGAGTTTGAATGAAATACTAGTCTGAGGTTGATCATTTTTGAATTAATTAGATCGGATCCTCGATGAACTCCTCCCTGACAACGAAGACATGATAGAAGTGAATTCAAGTCAAGATGAGGACACGGAGGGAGAGGAAGTACTGGACATTGGATTAGAGGAATCCGACAACGAGGAAGATGATGAAGGATCCCTCACTATCTCAAGTAGTTCCGAGGACTCGGATTAGTCACTCCAACAGAACCCTATATGTGATGTGATCCGTGTCTTTCGAATTGCCAATAAATCATGTTATATTGTATTTTCTACCTACTTGTAGTTCCCGCTGTAATTCTTAGTTTTTCAAGCACAGCTTTAAAAACGTATTTATTTACACAACTTAATTTAAAATATCCAGTTCCCTCAAAATAATTTAAGTACCCTCCGTTTCATTTGTGAAT
>JAAXYW010002356.1:0-15747 GCA_036851895.1 Orthonychiurus folsomi
CGACCAGGCGTCAGGGGCTCAGTTGTAGGGCCGGCTGTCTCCGACGGGGTCATGAGAATGACCCCGTTAGGGTTTTGGAGCGCCAAGGGAAGGGAGGTCCTCGTCCTGCGCTCTGGACACCTTGAAAGGTGACAGACGCCTTCCCATGTCAAAGAGATCAAATGAAAGTGTGCTAATTGGTTGTAAAACGGCTAAGTGGTTGTAAAACGGCTTTGAAACTTGCTTTTTTTTTTAATTTGTCAGTCTCTCAATAACTCGATCCTACTAAAATTCTCAATGTATCCACTTCAAAGTATAAGTAAAAGTAATGCAAGCATCATTTTCTGAGAAACATGTATTTACGCCGGCTTAAGTCCTCACATCCGCTGGATTACGGCATTGGCTTCACTGGACCCAATTTTGTTATTAAAACTAAAACGGCAAGTTCCATTTCATTCATACAATCAACATCCATTTCATTCATACGACTCTTCACAAATTGTTGTGATGTACACTTTCCGTGAATCATACGCACTAACTAGGGGAAAAAACACTCATAAATTTTGCATGTAGCAGGATATTTGCACTACCGCACGCACCACTTTGCCAATTTACAATATTCACTGATGGAAGTGCCGCTTCAATTTTGCAGCTGGACTTTCAACAAGGGTCCATTTCTCACACTCGTGTTTAAATGATTCATGCTTAATTTCGCCTAGAATTCAGCAAACACTCAAAATGAATTTACGTCAGAATTACATAAACAGCCAATTGGAATTGCACGTAAATGTTCACAAATATTGATCCTGCAATAATACATATCTGCATTGGATCTAAAAGGACTATAAAACAAAGTGCGCCAATTCCACCAGTATTCATTAGCTCCTCAGCTTTTGCCTGCTTCAAATAATAAACTAGCGAACGGGAAATTAAAATAATTCGCCATGATCTCCAAATCTATCTGTTTTGGCCTTCTTATGGCAATTTGTGTTGTTCACAAAACTTTCGGTCAGACCAGCGTCGATATCAATCTTTCAGCAAGGTAAGTTTTTTTTAGAATACTGAGTGCTAATAAACCAGAACGTGCAATGCAAAACAAATAAGTTAATTGCGTTTATAAATTATTATCCACAGAGAGCTCCCACCCATGGACATTTTTGACGGACCGCCTGATCCTTATGTGGTTGTTTACTATTCAGCCAAAATAACGGATCCCTTTATCAAAATCGGAGAAACAAGATATTATGACGATGTCTGGCAGGCAGATTGGCCTGAGACTTTTTACTTTACCTACAATTCCGTTGTTTCTCAGCAGGTTGGTTAAAATTATATTTTATTTTATATTAAAAAGAAGTCAATTACAGATTGTGTTCATTGGTTTTGACAGAGATTGAAGTTCGACGTCATGGATTATGATTGGGATGAAAACGATCAAATTGGATACGTCGAAGTATATTTGAGTGACCTAGTGAACTCCTTTGGAAACATTTTAGACAAACCTATCATAGGATCTAAAAATCAGGGGATTTTAACATTGAAAGGACGAATCAATGCAACGGGCACTATTGAAGATATGAAAAGTCCACAAGCCAAAGCGATACCTCTTCTTGTCCATCATGCAATCAGAGATGATCCGGTTCTGATATCCGCTTAAATTAATGAAAATGAGTGAAGACTGACAGCTAGGTTTTGTAAATAATTTTGTAAATAGTGAAGTAAATTTCAAATAAAGTAACCATCAAATCAAAAAGAAAATTAAACCGTATTGTGTAATTAATTATCACATGATTAGACAGCAATATTGTTATGGTATACTTTTTATTCAATTGTTGGGCTAAAGGGAATGCGCAAAATCCGAGATACAGGACCATTTTGGCATTTGTTGAAAACGTAAAATTGTAATTGTAATAGAAAGTTATTCCGACCAGGGCGCATCGTAGTGGCTTACGTTGAGGCAGAGTTGGGTTGCTCAACGACGGGCGGGGAGCAGATCTAAAATTGACGGTTAAAAATTTTGATAACATGCACGCATACATTATGTTAGCAGAAGCTGTGTAACTGCGCATTTGTATTTTTAGAAGACCAATTGCTTACCCTTCTAACGCTGGACTTCACGCAGCCAATAAACATCTCAAATGAAGCACAACTGCCATCCTTGATTGTTACTTCTTGGCCTCTAGAGCGATTGACGGAAAATAATGCATGAGTTTGACTAGTTTTGCAAATTATACAATTTATCATACCATATTTCTCTCCACAATCAATAATTGCCGCTGTCAAGTCTGCAGTTACTTCTGGGGGGTAAACCTTTTCAATGTGCTCGGCAATGACAGTATTTTTTGGTCGTCCATATTTATCCAACTGCAAAAACAGCAAATTTCCGTGTAGAGAAAGAACTACTCATTTTTACTCAAATCCTGACAATATGCTCTTTGTTTACCAGACCAATTCCTTGAGCAGTACAAACGATTCCACACTATAAGAAAAATTAGCAGTTTTACATACAACATAATTTTTTAAATTTTCCAAATTTTCTACTTACAGCTCTCGTTTCCAATGGGGGAATGCCTGATTTCCCGGATTCCTCCCAATCCGTATAAATTTTATCATGACAATCCTTCATTGTCTGGTTTAGAGTATCCGTGAGTTTTAGCTCCGTTCCGACACATTTGAGGCCTTCGCGAAGTCCGGAAATCGGGCCTCCGTGAAATGGACCAGCAAATCCGAGTCCACCATAAGCACCCCTTCCACCTAATATAAAAACTAATTATAACGTAATATTACAAACATATAATTTTGCTAAATTCAAACCATAGGCTCCATGATTATGACTGTGTGTATGCACATGACCAGGAGTGCCGTGCCCAGGATCTACCACTGCCGGTGACGGGATAGTTGGGTTGTCCACATTTTGAGGAAAGCCCTTGAAGAAAAGAAGTTAAGTAATTAACTGCTTTCATTAGAAAAAACAAATTGATTAATTAAATATTTACTTGTCCTTACATAGGCCAAAGCGAGGAAGGCTGAGTAAATAATCAAAACCTTCATTTCAAAACCTTTTTGTTTGTCAATTACGAAAGACCGGATAGGGTGAACTCTTCTCCAATGCCGAGGCAAACTAACAATGAAATGGGACATCAAATGGTCTGCAGTATTTATGTTCACGTTTTTTGTTTGGATTTGGCTTAGGTTTATGCGTGATGATGCAGTGACCGGCATGGCATGGCCTTGTCACTTTTAAACTCATTTTCCCAGAGATAATTCAGGTCCAGGTAGCTAAGAAAAATATAAAGTTCTTACAGTAGTGCAAAAATCACATCATTTTCTCGCTCCAATCCAAACAGTACAACGCAAATTATGTGGATCATTTCTCATGGAGAATAGAGATGTACTCCGACGTGAATCCGCATGGCATAGGCGTGCAATTCTTGGAACGAAAGATTAACCCATAAAAAAGTGTCAGACATCCTGACAATAAAAAACACAATTACTATCACTGCCATTGCCACGCTATGATTTGGGAAAGAGATGAAATTTCTCAAGAATCATAAAGTCCGGATTTTCTGGATTTCTGTTATTGTTTGGCCGACTGGCCTTCAATTTTGTAGAGCTTTGGATTCAATAAATGAATCATACATGGGGGTTTACGTGCAAGTCGTATACATAGCTGCAGGCAAAGAAATGTGACTCTTGAGTTTGAACAAATTATTTTTTAACTTTAGCACTTGCAAGCAATTACAATTCGTTCATTTATATACGCTGACATGAATGGAATGAACGGTTAGAAATGAATGGCTAGAAATGATTTGCGAGGCATTATATGTGTGGTCTGGTATAGGTGCTAATAACAAACACAAAATAATTTTCCACTCAAGAATTTCTTTGTTTCCACGTGTAGCACAAAAATATTATTCAACGATTTTGAAAACGAAATTAATTAATCATAAAATTAAATTTTCTTAAATCGCATCTGCTCATACATTTCAAACATCCCAAAACTAAAATCAACTTGCTAACAAATGCTTGACATAAAAAGTAACACAGTACGACGACAAAGTACGTTACGCACATCAATTAATTTCACTATATTATGCTAAAGCAGTACATTACATTAGGTCAATGGTGAAATAACAGCCTTTCCCAATACCACCTGCAAATTTTTAAAATTAGCTGCATTCGCTTTCCAACACTTTCCTTCATAATATGATGAAAAAACCGTAAGGTTTTTTCCCTCGCACTCTGTTACAAATCTGGTGGATTACAAAGTTTAGTTTTGTAAGAATTTTTCGTAAGAAAAATAAAATCGCGAAGCTTGATTTAACGTCTGTGTGATTTGTGATAGCAATGTGATATTACAATGGATATGCAAAAAAACGTATCTGAAGATTTATTTAGGTAAAGTTGAGTAGCACGAGTCTAAAAAGCAATGCGCGTAATTAACTTTCGCTCGGATTCCCATATGTTTAAAGCCACGGTTTTGGTGCCTGCAAATTAGCATAAAATTCAGTCGTTTGCAGATCAGGTCGTGATCCCAAACATAAATTGCGAATTAAATATTTTAAATATGGAATAGGAATAGTATTGGTCATGACAGCTTTTGAAAGATTTTGACTTCGAATTACAAATTTAAATTTGATATGGTGCAACAGTCATTTTGGTGCCTTTCATGATTGGATTACAGACAGTGTACTTTTGTACATTACAGTAAATGCAAAATGCCATTAAAACAAAGGACAGTAAAAGCCTCTCACATTCACATATTAAAATTCCCCTAGTTTCACCATGTGAAGTAAATGCAAACCCAGCTGCTGCAACTTATTGTACATGAATACATAAATCTGGTTATCTTCAAGCAGCAGGAATTGAAGGTAAGTAGTATTCAACAGGTAACTTAAGTTAATTAGTTGCACTTAACTAAATGCTTATGTACGAAGGACCGCATGCTTAGGTGTGCAGTTGCTTTGTAAGGTAATTTTTATAGTTCCTTTAACCTAGTGTACTGGTTCATCACAGACTAAAAAAAACAAAAAATGACAGCCATGATCGTGTATGTATAATACCGTAGCATAGCCACACTTCACGAACACTGACAATATGCGAGCAGCACTACAAACTTTGACAACTCCTTCTGTAGTCAATAATGCAGTCAGCAAAATAAAACTCATCCCACTGTGCGTGCTTCGCTTGCTTGCTGCGTGTATGCGTTACATGGATTTAAAAAATACAGGAGGTTTGTTTTAATTCCCCAGCCGCCGATCCATTCTCAAACATGAGATTCCAGTATATTATTGGCTGTGAGGGCAGTCGCCAAAGCATCACTAGATAAATTTGTCGTCCCCTCCAAATTCTTTTTGGTTTTTGTTCCTCTGTCCTCAAACATAAATCGGAGTATGTCCGCCGTACCACTCAAGGAATGACGTCGTCGAATTTCTCGCTTTAATTTATTTGAGACAGTTTTCGCTTCTTTGGTTAAGTTTGTGAGGGAGTCACCATTTGCCTTTGGGATTAGAGGGCCGGACCATGAGCTTCCACTCTGCAAAGAAAACAAGAGCTATAATTGCATCATACAAGTAGTTAAAAGTTAACACCTTAAAAGCCTTGAATATTAACTACTTCATTAAACTGTTTTCAATGAATAATTTCTCTGCCGACATCAGGCTCAGTTACATGTTAGCAACGCTACATGACCATCGAACAATTAGGTTCTACAAAATGGAGTTTGAAAAACATATTTTATTGATTGCTGCCATCATTGTTGGGTTAATTTCATTGAAACCAAGTTTCTGCTGTTTTGTAGATTCAGCTGGGACAAACGTCACCAACAACTCGTAAGAATAAATGATAAAAAGAAATATTAACCTGACGTAAATTCCGGCATTCTATATTCTATAGGAATTGCTCGGAAAATCAACTTTATCACAACGAAACGGGAACCTGTTATCCTGTAAATTCAAGGGGCCCATGTGGTGAACTCATGAGATTCTTTCCACAAGAAGGGAATTCCACAGTCGGATATTGTGATTGCGCTAATACAGATTTAGATGGAAACAACTGCACATATCGGCCTAAAATATTTTGGGCTCGAGGGAATCGTTGCTATTACGCATTTGACCAGGTAAATATTTTAAGAATTATATTAGAACTGGCTCAAATTTGCTAAAATAAATTGTATTAGTTGAAACTAGAATTTAGTAATTAAGTGTGCTTAAAAAACGCATAATTTGATAGTAATGATTGATAAATGAAAGTGAATTTTTCAGGGTCCCTGTCATGCAAATGAGTGGCTAATTCTTGAAAAAACTGCTCAACTAACCAACATCGCATCGTGTGCTCAAAATCCATGTGTTGGAAATAAAAAGTTCTTTTCCCAATTGGAAAATGGATTTTGGTTCGAATTCGGAGGAAGTTGCTATCAAACCGGAACTCAAGGATTTTGCCGTGACCCTGAGCACAAAGTTTATTTAATGAGAAATAGCACTAATCCACTTTGTTTGTCGGATTCGGCTTGTCAGGCACCCGAGACAAAAGAACACGAAAGCCGATGCAGTGATGGGAGAAGGAAGTACTTTGGAAATTGTCGAAAGGGCAAGAATTCAAATATTCGTCAGCGTTAATAATACAATTTCGTAGAAAAAATTCACTTACAATGTGTGAACGGTGCAGGCTGGGATCTCGATACGAAACTTTGATTTCCTCCTCCTCCTCCGCATCCCCACATAATGTGATGTCTCTTTTGGTTCGATCAATCATGGAATTTCTTCGCATTTGAATCCGATTCTTCTTTACTTTCTCTCCTCCAGACCCCGTTCCATTGCAATTGACTTGAACAGGAGGATTTCCCCCTTCATTCTTCTTGTCGTCCACCTCCGCTACGCTTTCACTCACATCAGTCTTCTTCCCAGGTCTCAAGCCCAATAACTTTTGATCCAATGTCTTACTTAAGGAGGTAACCAAATCACTTCCTGAAAATATATTAAACCAAATGTTCAGGACAATCATGCGAATGCGAGTACAAGTATTGATTTAACGTTATACAAATGTGTTATCTCAAAGAATTCGCCTGCAGAACATTTTAACGTGTTATCACAAATGCCCACATGTTAAATCCGCACAAGTTAGCCAATTTTAATTGTACTGCCATTAAATCAGTTGTGGCCAAAAGCATTACAAACGTTAAAAACATTTCCTGGGTTACAAATGTTAAGATAAAACATGCTGTATTATCTATCCACGTTTGGGGTTAGAAATCTAAATTCTAGTGTCGGAAGTATTAGGATCATTAATTTAGCAAATCTGCATCTGAAATCTAGCATAGTCAAAATCCATTTCGCAGCCGTCAGGCTAACATGTATATACGAAAAAGCTAATCTGAATTAAATTTGGACACGCAGTAGTTAATTTTTACAACGTAACAAAATTCAAAAAACTGTTTGTGTGGTTAATTCCATGTTTCACTCAACATTGAGTCGATTAAATGACCTGACCTGAACCATTCTAGGATGTCATGTGTCGAAAATTGGTATACCAATACCTCTGTCGCCGTAGCCCTACAAAATTCGTTTGTGAAATATCATATCATCCCAAAAGAGTGACTATGTTTAATTAAAATACCACATTTCCTAAAACATTGAAATTAAAATAACAAGATTTGGAAAAGAGCTTACCATCAGACCTCGGAGACAAATCTTCCTTTGAGCCATTGACAATATCCCTAAGAGAATCCAAGGATCCAAATGCTTTGGAATCATAACTCATATTAGTTGAGGAATCAAAATTCTTCAGCCTCTTTAACGTCCCTCGTCCCCCTGATTTGGCATTGTCTGTGGGTTCGGAACCAAGCCTTTCGACTGAGTTGACTTTTCTGATTGGAGAGAGGAGAGGCGGAAGAGGTGGAGGGCTTGTCATCGACTGGAATTTCCTGGCAGTTGATTGTTGTGAGGATCCTGGAGGTTTCGGTGGAAGAGTTGGGGTGGAGAATTGACTTTTAAATGGGGCAGGACCTAGTCGAATTGGCCATGTTGAAGTGCCGTAAGGAGAGATCAATGTATTTGAGGCAGAGCCACTATTTGTGCTGCTAATACTGCTGCTGCTCACGTTGTGTGAACCCACAGGGTATGACTGAAGCCCACGCTCAGGATGATGAACAATATCTGAAAAAATCCAATTATTAATGCTTTGATCACTTAATGACTGTGTAAATGTATCTCTTTCCAAAACAGTCAGTGCATTTTTCGCTTTCCCCGCCCAAATGGAACCTGAGTTGAGTGGATCGAGCCGTACGGAGGGTGGCAACACCGCATTCCATGTAATATTCATCCGACATCGTTCATTTTTTACAAAATCCATTGGCAAACTTCATGACGAAATGTACGACTGATCAATTTGAAGTCTTTTTGATAATTCTTACCACAGTCTTTCAAATTTCCCCCCACTTTTTTGAATTTTTCCCGCAATCTCCTCTAAGATCGAATTTTTAATTCCTGTATGATCGAAAAATATGGCCAAATTCTAGTATACACGACAGTCTAATAAGCGCGAAATTCGCGCTTAATAGAATTTGCCATATTTTCGATCTTAGAAGAATTAAAAGTTCGATCTTAGAAGAAATTGCGGGAAAAATTCAAAAAAGTGGGGGGAAATTTGAAGGATTGTAGTAAGAATTATCACGAAAGGCTAATATTATGACAAAAATACTTCAAATTGACTAGTATTGACGTCTTGAAGTTTACTAATGGACTTTGTTGAAAATGAGGCATGTCGGATGAACACTTAATAGAGTCCTGTGTTGCCAAACCTTCGCCGGCTCCGGTTCACGTTGGGCGCGGAAAGTGAAATACACACTGCATTTCCTGGACTTGTTTTGGGAGTAGACAGTTTTACACAGACAGTAATCATTTTTCTATTATTCAGTTTCATTTTTAGCTGGACTTACTTGAAGGATTGTCAGCCAACCGGTCATAAAAATCCTCATTTTCCAAGTCATCCTTAGCTTTTCTCCATTCCGCTTCAAGCCTGAGCTTTTCGGATGAAATCATACTTGAATCCTCATGTTTCTTTGGTGTACTTGGACTAATTCCCGTTGTAATCGGATGATTCAGGAAAGTGTTTCCACTTGACGACGAGAAGTCCGGAAGAACCGTTGGAAGTAAACTGGGTGATCTTCCATCTCTATGAAGCATGGCTCTTGTTTCCATTTCAAATTGTCTTACCCTTTGCTCTGTCTCTTCACCAAGGCCAGCATATGATCGAATTAAGCCGGATTCGTCGACAGGGCGATCCCTTTCAGGAGGATTTAGAGGTAATCCCTGGAAAATGGTAAATTAAATTCAGTGCATGATGTTGAAAGCTTGGATTTCTAGGATTTCACAAATCATGGTGATTTTCTCATTTTATCAGCTGTACTTTATCATGTTCTACAAAACATCTAACAAAATTTATATAAAGCTTTACTTCCTTGTTAGGATTTTTTATAGAAATCCTCTAAATGAAAATTGATTTCCTCGACTCTCACATTCTACTTTCTGAATTGCATATTCAATTCCAAGTCAAATTAACACATAGAAAGGAGTAGAAAGATCATGAGCGGAATCATGGGACAATCAACTGCAAGGCAGGAATCCAATAAACTGCAATTTATTGCACAGTTGAGTTCAGGTTTCCCTTTGTGCAGGATTGGCAAACAAAATGAAGTAGAGCAGAGGGTATATTTCCTTTCGATCGCACTTACGTAGGTATTGTGAAGTGGAATGGGGGTCACATTCGGCTGAACGGCTTGTTTGAGAACTTTCCTTTGAGCAGCTTGAATGAGTGAGGCTCGAATGTCAACTAAATGAGAAATACAAAACAATTCTCATGAAAACAGCTCTTCAAAGAACTTTCCTTTTCCAAATCTAATAAGCTTGCATTTCATTCCTAGCCAAAATTCTAGAGAAATTGACGTGTGACGTGTAGATCACACAGGACGGAATTAGGAAACCTCAGCAAATTCTAATTTCAATAAACCCACGCCCAGATAAAAGGCAAATACGGAAGCCAAATTGCCAGGAAACCAGTTCTTTCGTTATTTGCCAAAGGTTAATAGAAAAGTCTAAAAACGTGCCGAGATCCTGTTTGTTCATCATCCTCATTAATGATTGAGCAAATCAAATTGAAAAGAAAAAACAGAAATGAATGAAGAGCAATGGCAAATTGGCTTTCAGTCTTGGCAATTTTCCGGGAGTGGGTGGGCTGGAGGGAGCAAAAGGAATGAGAGAATAATGAACTAATTCAAGGAATTCTTTTAACTTGTTTTCAAAATGTTAACTAATTATTGCTTGACAACTACTCTTTCTTTTTCTTTTCCTAAATGGAGACATACGTTCGATTTTTGGCGGAGGTGAATTTGGCAAACTTTGTGGCAGTGAGTAGGCTTTTGGCTGTTCCTCTGGTGAAGGTGACTCGCCCTCCTTCTCCTTGAAGATTTCTTCAGCCTGGGCAATTAAATAGAACTTTTAAACCGGTACAAAATAATCCAAACTCTTTAAGCCGAGAATAATTACGTTGTTGATGAGAAGTTCCACGATGCGACACTGTTGCTGCATGTCATTGACAAGTGATTCGACGTTCTCAGCTGCAGTGCGCACAACCGTCGGCCCGAAAACTATTGCCAAATTCCTTGGCTCCATTCGATTCTTCTCAGAACTGTCAGCGACCCTTCTCAAGTGAAGAATCAAATGCCTTAAAGTTTCGTAATTGATGTCTGGGAGATCATGGATTAAGACTTGGAGTTTCTCAATAGCTTTTGTCGCATCAGGATCGGAGGCTGCTTTTATAAAATCTGGGTATCGTTCTGAAGTCAAGACAGGGTCCGGTAGTTTCCGTAGAAAGGACTTGAGTAAACTTGATATCACATGGACATCATTCCAACGCGGATCCTATGAACCCAACAAAATATTTAAATATTGATGGGCAATTAGTCTCAGGAGTTTGCCATTAGGCTGAATATTACCTGCTCAGGATTGGGTTCATTGCCACGATTCAAACTCTCAGTAAGAGCTCCAACTGCGGCATTATTTCCCGGTATCCTATAAATCCCGACTATCCCTAAACCCCGGGTCTCCACTGTTTCCACACAGAACTCTAATAGCTTTGGCACAAGACTATTGTCACTCTGAGGGCAATCCTCAAGATTGACACCGATCGTTCCACCACTCTCAGGAATACATGTTTGAGCATTGAATGAACCATACACGCTTGCATTTGATGAGGTTGACGTTGTTAAATCATGGATCTTTCTCAACTGCCGAGCCACTTTCCCTTTCCAAGTCTTGCTTTTCGGAGAAGTAGCTCCTGCAACACCGGCAGCCGTTGATGTCATTAAATTCTGATGAGCGACACTCAAGTAATTACCGGCGGACACTGGAGTCGTGGGTAGTGGAGTTGTTGATGACGACGACTGTTGCGTCGCAATGCTTGGGGCCGTTAAAAGAGATCGGAGGAGAGAGGATTTTGGAGAACTCATTTCATTTGGATTGATTACGACTCCTGATCCCTTGGAATTATTGTTGTCTTGTTGTTGGTGAAGGGTAAGGAGCCATTTTGTCATTTCTGTTGCGTCTTCTGTTTGGATTAGAATTTCTACTGGGATTTGACTCTCTGCTGAACCAATTGTTTTCATTCGTAAAACGTATTTTCGTTTTGTGTAGTCTTCGGCTTGCTCGATAGAAATTCCATCCTTGAGCCCAACTGAGACTATGATATCTGACTCTGTGCCTGAGATCGTTTCTTTACTAATTCGGTCTTTGGAAAGATAGAGACAACCACTGCGACGAATTTGTGCCCAACCTTGTCGCCAAGAGCGGTAATATCCACCCTTCTACGAGAAAAAGCGTTTAAAATAAGTAAAACGTAACACACATCAAACAACAAACAAATTCCAAAATAGGCTTACTTTACTGTCTCCTGCTCGTACTTTAAAGTGAACTTGACTTTCTCGAATGATATCACTGCCGTCAGGGCTTCTATCCAGGGTTGGTGAACCGAAATGCCGGAACTCTGATGACGGGCTAAAAATCCAAATTTGTAATTAGCAAACACCCCAAACGCAATTGAAAAAAAAATCAACTCTCAAGGAAAAACCGGGCATAAAATCAAACCCAATAAAATAAAAACTCTGTTAAGGGAAACTAGCTGGATCAAAAATAGTTGGGACTCTGAGAAACAATATTCTCCCAATGTTGTGTTCACACAAATAAAATAGAAATCCAAAGTTAGAGTAAAACACTGCAAGCCACTCCACGGCACTCAATGAAATTGCGGACCTATCGGAATGAAATTTGAAGAGTGAAGAGGGTTGAGTACGATCTTCGAAAAATTGTTTGAGTCGGATGATTCGGCCTTTTGGCAAAAATTCAGCACTTAATTTGGCCATACTTCGCCGTCTCCCAGAGCCCGCACCAGGGGTTTTCCGTAGCAGGGAAATATCAATGCTAACCACATTTTAATATCCTTCCATTATTTACTCATTGGGTTTTATATAAATCACCTAGGACATTTGAAATCTGGTACTAGCTCTTCATAAGTTTGAATTTTATATTACCTTTTGGTCGGCGTTGTAGGACTGGACTTTCTGTCCATATCAATCGGTGACGATGTTGCTTTCAAATATGAAACTCTTCGAACTAGTCGATCGTTGTCGTAGTCTGGAAAGTCAGAGATTGAAGTAATGTAATCAGAAATGAAATACTAAAAAACGTAACTAACTGGGGTTGGAAAATATGTTAAGGTCTATCCCGGATTTGCAAAAAATTACAAAACTTTATGTGACTCACCTGGATCAGTTTCTCGTTTTCGCATTATCACATCTGAATCTGTACAAACCATTTCAAAAAAATGAATTACTTAATACTAAATTATTACCTCATTGTAACCCAACACATTGAATAACACATATGCCAAATATGGATTACACACTTGTGCAACCGTACTTTAGATAGATTAAAAAATTGAAGAAAAAAGTACGCAAACCGCAAAGATTTGATTCCCAAATTCAGTGATGCAAGGTACAATAAAATGTAAAGTTGTTGAAACAGTGTTAATGAGAAAGAAAAATTCACAATTTCCAGCTGTTGAAAGGAGTACACAAGCAGGAAGAAAATGATAAGAGACAGAACAAATAAAATGATGTGATTGGAAACTTAATAAAAAGAAAAAGTGTTGGATAAGTAATAACCTAAACTGTTGCCTGCAAAATGCAACTTTTTAGTGCCATTTGAAGCATGGGTTGATGGCGGTGCTGAATTTCTTGCCGACAAAGCAAGGTGTTTCGGCCGTATAAGACGTGGTGGATGTTCTAATTAAATTAAGCAAAACAATCGTAATGTCAAGGTCGAATAAAAATAAAACAAAATTAAATCCTACGATGCAGTGCACAGCACAACAAGCAAATTCGCCTACTCCGGAATCATTGTTATTTTTAATGTAAATAATTTTGATTTCTTTAAAATGTCAATACTCGCCGAATACAAAAAGTCTAATCATCCAGTTTCAGAATTAGCTGACTTACCGCCAATGTTTTGAAAGTTAATGTCAGTCTCATCAATGGAAGGATGCCAGTCCGGTGGGGGATCACAGTGGAGCTTCCCACTTCCAACCACCTATTCAAAATTGACACAAAAATAATCAAAATTACATTCATACCGTGTATGGACAAATGCCTTTGTCTCACAAAAGTCTGATTATTTGTACTACAGTTCAACTTTTTGCCACTTCCATCCAAAACAAATTAAAATTTAAACTCACCGTGAGCCGATTCTTCGCCGTTTTACTATTAAATTCTGCCGGAGTCAAATTCCTCCGATACGGTACAGTAGGCTCCGAACTGGACTCCGCCACGCCGACACTGACACTGGAGCTTGGATAAATTTGATGCTGTAATTGATTCGTCATTGCTGCATTTTCCCTTCTCCTTAAAGTCGTCTCATCTAAACTTCCTCCAACATAATTCGGACCCCTTAAGTAGTCCTTATGATGATTCACCACCATGGTAGGGAGTTGGGCACTATTCTGTTGAAGTAAGGGAGCCCTTGTCCCTGCCACAGACACTGTCATCGTACTATCACTCGCACTACAAACCCCAGAACTCGTTGCCGTCGTCGTAACTGCCATTTTATTTTCTGGTGGCCAAGGGACTTTTTGAAATCTTTGGGGTTGAGCATAAAATTCCTTTGGAAAACCCGGTGTAATTTGTTGGGCTTGTTGAGCTTGGGCCCATTGCACGGGTTGATTTGGTGGTCTTCTCAAAAATTCTTCTTTCTGTTCTGTACTTCTTCGAATTCGATCCGCCATTTTAATTTCGTAGCCCTCTGGAGGAGCTGTTGGATCCGGGACTTCATTTGATCCGGTCATTGTTACATACATTGCTGCCGCATCCTCCGGTGCCGTACTAATACTGAAACGGTAGCCGGGGGAATTTTTCCAGGTCACAGTCACAGGGGATGCACTGGGTAAACATTCCATGGATCCATAGCGATTATTATTTCCAGCAGAAAGGGAGGAGCTTGAGGAATGGGCTAAAACACTTTCCGCACTTTTTGTTCCTGCCTGTTCCTCCAGGATTCCCCAAAGGGGAACTGGTTTCCCACCGGCCGTTGCCGTCGATTGGAATGGATAGTAGGTTTGTGGTTGGGGGCGGGCCGTGGGTTGATTTCGTGGTGGTTGAGGTGGGGCGGAGCTAAGGTGGGACCATGTTTGAGTGGATAAAGACTTGTACGGGGTGGGGCGTGGGAGATGGGAAAAAAGTTGGGATGGGGTTTGTTGATTAGTTGGAAAAGTGGACGACATGTCGGAAAAGCTTCGGGTTGTTGACTCAGTTCCGTTTGGGTAACGGTGGTGGGGCTGATGATGATTATTAAATAAGGACTCGTAAGAATAAGGGTACAATGTTCCGTCGAATTCACTAATGTTAATGTAGTCACGGGGTGGGTACTGATTAGAATGGGAGCTTACGCTCCGACTTCGGGGTGGAGCCCAGGGTGGTGGAGGTCGTTGATTGGTTTCAGGACGATAGGCCTTTTCTTCATAGAACTGGAAAAAAATATACAAAATACGGGAATGTCAATATGGCAAAATCATGCGATATTTCGCTGGTGGTGAAGTCGGCATAGACCATTACATATAAGGTTATTTGATTTGCTCACATTATCTAACATTCTGAAATTGTTAATGTGTTTTAAAAAGTACAATTTCTGATGTACTACATATCTAACATTCTGAAACCGTTAATGTGTCTTAAAAAGTACAATTCCTTATGGCGTCACAGTAATTATGAATTCTAACACAGCGAGCATAGCAGAGATTTTCTCATTTTCACATTGCATAAACTCAAGCCAATTGTCGTCAGCCTCACGTCTAACAATATTAAAGTTCCAACTGCCTGTAAGTGTGCAACATGTCGACTCCCCTAATTATAAAGCTCGACATGACAAGTACAAAAAACTGTTAATCAGATTTATCTTGAGAAATTGGTATTGTCATATTTGTTTTGTCTCACAAAAAATATGCAAATGATTCTTGCTATAAATAAGATGTGTATACGAAAATAACTTGTGTATACGATACGAAGGCGAGGACGAAGATACTGACTGCATTACATTTTATTTCCGTGATGGGTGTTCGGACTCTACAGTCCGCTAGGAAAATGATTTGTAACTGTTCGGGCTTGTCCCGATAAATGTGGCAACTTAATTGCCGAATTTCCCTACTCAAGTCCCTATTCAGTGAAGGTAGACG
>JAAXYW010002357.1:0-15730 GCA_036851895.1 Orthonychiurus folsomi
ATTGTGCAAAATATGTGATACACCCTGCTAGTGTTGCAACACCCCGATATTGCAATTCTAGGTGTTGCACTTTAGTGCTCCCCATCAAGAACAAGATTAGTCGACTTTGAGGAAAGAGTTCCATTGACAGTCAAAGTGGGTAGTTTTTCCGAAGTTTCAAGTAATACCAGTTCATTACGTGTGTTGGTAGTACAGGACAGGTACGTGCACAAAGTGGTGAATCAATGGAATTTGTATTTATTCTGCTTTTTATAAGCCGGGGCGGATATATTTAGTTGGTTTATGGGTATTTGTTTCAGGGCAAGGGCTGGATTATCACGTCACTTTTCCTGCACTGCACTGGTTGCGGGCTGAGTTACAACTCAATTAAATCCCAGTCCTGAGTCGCCTACTTCACTTCATATGTTTGGAATCTTCCGCAGTACCATTTTGGTTTTAGTTTGCCACATCTTGAGGCCAGTCTGTGATGATGGAGTCTGATTGCGGTAAATTTCTTGTAAATTGATTTATTTAGAAATCATACATGTACATGTTGCGTGTGAAATGTGATGGTTCACTTTATTCACATAATATACTTGTACAAGGATTGCTAATTTATTTTTGAATTGAATGCATAGTTACAGAACTTGCACCACCTTGTTCTGAGCTCCAAATAAGTAAGATGTTCGGTTGCAAATACTGTCCTAAACAATTTCGACAGAATAGAACTTTACAACTCCACACTCACCGGTGTCACAAGAATCAAGTGCAAGAGATTGGTCAATTTCCGTTCTCGGAGGGACTTTCCCTTCTCTGTGATAATTGCGGCGAATCATTTCCACTGCACTCCATATTAGTGGACCATATCAAAAGGGCTCATCCATCTCACCGTGAATTCAAATGTAGGGTAAGCGAAGACAAATCTGTGTTTTCTTAGACTACTCTAAATAAGATTTCTTTCCGTCGCTGCCGTTTTCAGATTTGTCTAAAGAATTTCAAATCCTCTACAATTCTCAAAATCCATGAGCGAGTCCACACAGGGGAAAAACCTTACCAGTGCCCTCATTGTAAATTTTCATTCGCCCAGTCAGCTCCTCTCAAGCAACACATTATGAGCAAACACAACGGACTCAAACCCTATAACTGTGAGTATTGTGACCTTAGATTTGCAAATCAGAGCACGCGCCGCCAGCACCTAGCAAAATCTCACACGGATTCCTATTTGGAGGGCAAAAGTTTTCTTTGCCGAGTATGCTGGCTCAATTTCGAATTGGAGTCCGAACTTCTTGAGCATACCAACGAAAGGCATGGCAAATACAAATGCAAGGTAAACACATGCAATTTTATATGACTGACTAACTATGACTGGCTGTAGTATTTTGCAGGAAGTCAAATTATCATACCGGTATTTAACACATATTGGTTTTTATATGCACAGATATGCGCCAAACAGCTCTCACAGAAATGTCACTTGAAAGAACATCTCCTGGGCCATGCTGGCATTCAACCATTCCCATGTCCAGTTTGCGACACTTCATTTCTAAGACGGAAGCAATTGTTAAATCACATGGCCCAGAGTCATCCCAAGAACACCGATCCAATCCAGGAACTAAAAATGCAACCCAAATTAGTAGTCGAATTTCAGACTACACCACCACCATTAGAAGCAGAATAGTGTTATGTTGTAAAGTATGTTTTAAGTTTGCGAGCTATCACTCTAGAGCAATTTAAAACTCATGTTCTTAATTCAGTAAAGAATCAATGCATGACATATCAGATGATTTATATCTTTTGAGAGCTAATCCCGGCTATAATAAATAAATTTTATTTAAGGCCGCAACTTAGCTTGTTTCATACCAATATATTAAACAGAACAACATGGAGAGAGTGCATATTAAACAACATGGATCCATTTGCGAATTATCGCCTTGCATCCATTCGCAAAGACTTTTTTTTGCATTAAGTAATAGTAATTCATATTGTTGAACCCAAAGTGTTTTGATTTCTCTGAATTCAACTTATCCGTAAGCAGTAAGTTAAATGTACAACAGTTTGAGCTGGCATTCCTATATTCCTAAGTTTGATCCTAGGTGTATGTAGGTGTGATGTGATCTAATCTGAAATCTGGACATCCAATAAATTTTTTAATCTCATTGCTTTACTTCGTATTTCTGTTTCATACAGTTGACTTGACAGACAAATTCCTGCTGACAGGATTAGACTGAATTCGGCGACACAATACATTTATTTGACGGATCAGCGAATATAGCAGAATAAGTTGCGGGTCAGCACTAATGTTAATGAAGTGGGATGGATGTACAATGTGCAGTGTTGGATTGAATAATTGTGTGCGTGTGAATGTGACGCTGGGCTGGGGTTGGAGGGAAACTTGAGAAACGACGCAAAGGGGAAATTCGTGGAGGCGCCAGACTTGACCACACATTTTCCTTGCCACACAAAAATATCTTATTCCTCCGGACAGAGCCAGTCCGAACAATAATTGCGGGAATCCAGTCCCGCAACCGACTCAACTCATATTAAGCAGTTAATTCACTCAGTTAACCGGAGAAGTCCATCGGGGTAATGGGTGGAACCATGGGTGAGTTTTGCCTCAAATGCTGCAATGCGTTGGACTTCCAGGAAACCGAGCAGGCGGAGGCCACCGGCACCTGGGATTTGGAAAAATATTCAAAATTTCTGTACGAAGTTTTCCAAATACGGATTCCACCGGGGATTGACAAAGATGAGGAGGGGGAGACAGTGACCGAGGGTGAGTTGGTTTTTAATTCACTTTAATGATAAGACTTAAATTATTTAAATACAAACTGTGAGCAAAGAGCAGTCCAACGTAACAGCACGTTGGACTGCGTTTATGCTACTAGTAGTTTCTACAGAATTTTGTTAATGAATTACAAACTTAACAGTTTAATTTTGAACTGACATATTTTATGTGCCATTTTCTAGGTATGCATTGTAATTCATTTTTTTATTCAATTCAGCTCCAGCCCCGCGTTTAAAAACGAGACTTGAGGAATCCGTTATTGAGCTGATCCTGCCTTCCACTCCAGATAACCCAAATCCAGGTAGTATTCTAATCCCTTCTACGAGTAGTGAACAAACTGGATTTGAAAACGGGGCAGATGTGAGCAACAACAATGACGTGGAGATGAGCAGTGCGAAGGAGGAAGCCCCAACAATTTCCTCGGATGAATTACCATTCTGCACAAAGTGTAAGAAGGATGTGGAAATTCTTTATACAATGCATGAAGAAATGACACAAATGACCCAAAAATACGAAGATGCAAGGGACAAGTTTGCTGCAACTATGGTCGACACTTTCTTCGAAAAGTGTGAAGCCCTCCACTTTTCTGCGTTCCGAGGCAGACTCAAGAACTCAGTAGAAGTTCTTGAAAGTAAGCAGAATTTTAAATTGTAACTTACACTTGGCATTGGTTAGCTCAATAATTTCACTTTTTTACAATTCAGAATGGAAGCATCGCTACACGGGGAAAGCCAGCGAGGAAAACCGAATGAATTATTTGTTAGAAGAAAAGGATTTGGAAGTTGTTGAACGTGAGCGGAGTATTCGAAGAGCCAAGGAGTTTGCAGATACTGGAATTTACTACAACCCACAACCATATGGGCTATCAGCAATGCAGTTGTAAGTTTACACTTAACACGTAACGTAAACATTAAATTTTAATTGCGCAAGCTTTTGGCAACTTGGCAACATGCACAGGTGCTAATTTTATCCACTCTACAGATCAAAGATTCAACAAGCAATGACTGTTTGCTATTTCACCCCCAAAATGAGAGTGATTCGACGTCGAAATCGTCTATATTTCCGAGTTGGAGTTAAACCTGAGCCAAAGGAGGTCCTCACACACAGCTGCAAGGTGTGTTTGAAGGAGTTTCCAAGACTGGACACATTGAACATTCATCGGAGGACTCATTTTAGTATAAAGAGGCGAAGAAAAGGCCATCGCCGCTCAAGATTCGAGCAGCAAAAACTGGACCAGAGTGGTGTGAGTGACAAATCATTCTTCTGTGAGATTTGCGTAAAGGGGTTCTCGGACAAAATTTCCTTGGACGCTCACTTTGAAGTCAAGCACAAGGGGAAACTTCCATTCAAATGTGGGACTTGCCTGAACGACGAGGGTTTCAAGGATTCCAAGGACCTGAGGAAACACATGGTGGAAGCACATCCTGAAAAGTTTGATCCAAAACTGTCCTGTGAATTTGGCTGGAATACATATCCCACACCTGAGGTTCTTCAAGAGCACATCTCTCGAGTCCATGAGCGATACAAGTGCCACGTGAGTTCTCCATTCATTCAATCAATTAAATTAGAAGTCCACTAAAACTCCACATTGGAATTCTTCCCCTCAGGTATGCAGTCGGATATTCAAGCTCGGAGATCATCTCAAAAGGCACATGTACATCCACACGGGGGAAAAGCCATTCAGATGCAGTCGATGTCCAAAATCCTTCAATCAAGAATCCAATCTAAAAGAGCACATGTATCGTCACACTGGAATCCGTCCACACAAATGCCCACTCTGCGAATCAAAGGGCTACCTACGTCGTGTCCATCTCAAGGAACACATGCTTAAGGAACATGGAACTGATAATATCCCACTTCTCCCAATGGGCAGGGCTTCACAAAATGCAAGGAAATCAGGTCAGCATCCTGTCCCTGACCCAACCAATGATGAACTCCCAGAGGCCGAACCAGAACCAGATCAAATAAGAAAATCCTCTAGTGTCAATTTCCCAATTATCGTTTCAACTTCATCAACTTCAGTAGGTGGTTCCCCGTCACTTGACAGTGAGGGTAAACCACTCGTCGTCAACAGCCTTGCAAATCCCCACCCACCCAGATTCCAAGTCCAACCCCAGCCCAAGTCCTCACCAATTATAATGAGGAATATTTTACCCAAAGCAAGAGAATCTCCAAAAGGTGGACCAATATCAAATAACAATTCCAATACTGGGAATGCAAGGCTTCCAACTATCAATATCAAATCGGAGAATCCATCGACTACTGCGGAAATGACTGGAACTGACCCATCCCAACAATACATAATATATCTTTGAACCCGTTCTCTAGTGCTTACATTTATCACAACTGCAGTGGAGATTGGCAACCCTAGTTTCTTTACAAGTTTACTTGCTCGTTTCATGGAATTCTTGAGGATGGACCCCACCCCAGGGCATTTGTCTGCGTTTATGTCTTTGTTTTGTATGTTTTAGTAACTAGGAATTTTAATTGTATGTTCCTCTGCACATTAGGTTTACTCAGATAAACCATCTTAATTCTGTTAGTTTAAACTTCACCTAATACTGTGTTAAATCACTTTTGTTAGTGTACATTTAAGATAGGATTTTAGCGGCACGGCGCTCCATGTCTATGTTGCATATGTCGTGCCACTATTTTCATTATCACAACTTGTAGGTTCGAACTGAAGAATAAAGCTTGGAAAATCTTATCTTACAAAATTTTAAACCATAACTCAATACTGAATATTTCTATACTATCTTGTCTGGCGATTCACTAGCATGAATTAAATGGCTGCTGATACTTGCTATTTCTGGGGCACTTTGAGTGCGTGGACAAGAGCGGAGGGAATTCATTTTGCAGAATATGAAAGTTCACGAGCGGACCAACAATATTTGGATCTTCTGTCTTGTCGGTTTTAATTTGTTTAGTCCAATGCCATTAAGTTAATTCAAAATGGGAATTGAGCATCGCTGCTTCCTGTGTTCCAGTGTGGGTAATAAAATTCTTGACGACGCGTCCTCTGCACTCCTTTGCCAGGAAATAGAAGAGAGCGGAGAAGTCATCAGTTGTGGCAAAGATGGGCTACCGTATTTAAGTCAATTGGAAGTGAACGACATTGAATTATTTTGCGATGCACTCCAAATCCCGAAAGAACAATCCAAGCATTTCCAACCCACATTTTGTTCTACGAAATGTTTCCAGCTGGTATTAGGATTGGTGAGCATCCAACTTCAGCTTCAGAAATCACTGAGGGAAGTCGTAGTTGGGATTTTAGAATCATACTCCAAAGAGCAAACCCAAAAAATCGAAACTTGCGAACGGAATGAAATTGAGGACACAATTCACAAAGAAATTGTGAGCAGTAAGTAAACCGCATCAAGGTTGTACACTTGTACACTGCGCAATACTTAACTTAAATTTGCTTGTGTTTCTATTTTCAGAGTGGAGTGAGCAGTACGCAAGTTTAGTCAAAGTGGAGAGGGCGGCGTATTTAGTCTCAACATCCTCGTCTTTGGTCCAGTCGTCATCCCCTTCAAGTCAAGCAGGGTCCCCAGTTCGAAGAGCACGTGTTACAAAAAGAGGAGTTCGATCAATCCAGCAAGAATCTATCTTGAGCACTGAACAATATCAAGATGCACATCAACACCCTCGTAAGAAGAAACGCAAATCTGAAGACCAAAGTTCAAATCCGGAGTACACATCAGTTGGTAAGTGGGTAAATTGTATGATTAACATTTGAGATAGTGGATTAAGTTGGCTATTTACTTGTATGTCTGAAGTGAGAGCAAGGAGTCTTCGAATTGGGAAGAAAGAAAGTGTGACAGCCACGACGACTTATCATCCTCAGCAAAACAATAAAACCCAAAAGAAGAAATCCGTCAAGGAACAAAAAGAGAAGAATCCGTTGAAAGGTAACTAACGCAAAGTTAGAAAATAAAAATACAGAAAGTGATCAATTGGATTGATCCAATCTTTTTCATTAAGATTGCCTGTCCAAATGCTCAATTTGTGGAATGAGCTTCAAGAAGGAGGAGTACCACCTCCTTCACATGGAGCACATGCATTCCGTACTGACCCAAGACTACTCCAACCACAAGGACCTGAACTTCTACAAATGCATGTACTGTGGGAAGAGCGTCCGAAGTGCCTCTGGATTCAAATCCCATCAACATTCGCATATCAGGAAGAAACCGTCTGCGTGCCTCGTGTGTGAGAAAGTACTATCAAATGATGTGGACTTATTTTTTCACAAAAGGACTCACTTTGGTCCGTTTGACTGTGATGGATGTTGTGACTCATTTGAGACTCACGAGGAATTAGCCAATCATCAGGCTCAGCACGGGGAAGTCGACGGAGTGAAGAGGTGTCAAGTTTGTGACATCACTTTTACCAAAACATCGACGTTGGAACAGCACATGAAAGTCCACCCCTCCTTGTCCACCTTCAATTTATTCCCATGTGACCTGTGTGGACAGATATTCGGGATCAAGTATTATTTGGACCGGCATCTGGCTTTACAGCACAGCAGTCCAGAGCATCAAAGCAAATTTGATTCCTTGTGTCATGTAAGTAAAGTATATTACTGTCTACTGTAAACCCATTATATTAGCTTTTGTGCGTTTTAAAGTTTAACTCAGTGCAATATTTGATTTGACTCCCTCATGTCAGTTGTGTGGGAAGCACTTTGCATTGAAGAAAGTTCTACTCGTCCACATGAAGTCTCACACCAATGAATTGAGATTCCGCTGTAAACATTGTCCAGAGCTATTCCCAACCAATCATGCCCGAAACCAGCATCAAGCCAATGTCCATGAAGGGGCCCTTAACATATTCAAATGCAATTATTGTCCGGAGACATTCACTTATTTAGTTGCATCCCGGAGGCATATGGTCCAATCTCATCCCGAGCATACAGTCACCGATCCGTTCCCTTGCCAAGTGTGCTTCAGAACATTCCCCGTCTCTGCCCTCCTTCAAGAGCATGTTAAAACCCACAACAGACTTACATGCAAGGTACTAGTGCCATTTCAATTTAATCGTTGAAGGGATTTATAGTGTTTTGGTTAATGGTTTTATTATGCATATTTTCTAGACATGTGGGAAGGCATGTGGATCGAAATTAAGACTTGAAATGCACGAAACCATTCACACAGGGGAAAGGAAATTCTCGTGTGATATTTGCGGGAAGGGATTCCGCCATTACAACAATGTCAAATGCCATAAACTGGAACAACATGGGGATGGAGGACACCGGCCGTGGACGTGCCATCATTGTCCACTCAAATCATACAAGAGGAAACAGCATCTCCGATTCCACTTGCAAAGAGAGCACGGTGAAGGTCAGACAATCACAAGCAGACTTGTTCCGTGGGATGGGAATTATACAATTAGACCAAAAGATGTAATTTTTCTACAAATAACGGGATGACCAGCAAACTTTAACATTCTATAAACAAAAACAAATTAGGATAGTTAGCCTCCACTCATGCACTCTATAACCTTCTAAACAACAAGCGAAAGTCTTCGCTTGCAACATACTGTAACTAATAAGCTATTACTCTGTTGCAGATTTGCCAGTGAAACAAAAGAAGATGCCGTTGCCAAGCACAAATCAAGGCGTGGTGTAAATTTCTATCGACTGATTCGGTTGTTGTTTGTCATCCAAGATGTTTATCACTTGTAACCTAAACTGGCCGAAATAAATTTGAGTAGTGCTTATTTACTTAATATCATTCTGCTTTAATAATCTATTCTAAATTGCTGAACAAACTAAAACCGCGGCTAAAAGCTCGGACTCGCCTGACTTAATAAAATATCGGGGGAAACACATCTGAATTTGAACACCGGCACTAATTTGAAGGGTAAGACTAGTATGTACAATGGTGAAGGGCTTTTGACGAATGCTAATGCTAAGTAGGATAACTTAAGGGCAAGAAAGAAGAACCATCCATGGGCAACAGGTACGTAAGTAGTCAATGCACATTAATAGGCCATAGGGTACAGGGAACACAAGTATGCTGATTAAAAATAAGGCACGGCAAGAATAAATTAAAATCGCATCGAATGGAATTGTGAATCACAGCAAGGGACATCCAGCCCCTTAACAGTTCTCCTTAAGCGTCCTCGTTGTCACCGTCATCCATTTGTAGATGCAGGTATGGGTACTTTGGGGGACTTGGACCCTTTCGTTTGTTTCGTAGATATGACATGACCAGTAGAAACATACATATGAATAGTCCGAGAGTTAGACCAACAACCAGCACTAGTGGAATATCAAACATTATTAATGACTAACATATTTAACTGTTTAGCAAGTATAAATACATGTAATCATGAATACCTCCAACCGCAACTCCAACCAAATCAAATGTTGTTTTCGGAGCTTCACATTCCTTTCTCCAATCCTTCGGAATCACGGGTTTCGTCAGAGCCACAAAGTCATCCAACATGCAAGGGACTGCGCAGTCCCGAGGTCGAAGGACATAGGGCTCAGTCGATGTGTCATTGTGATACAAAATCTGCGAAGATAAGAAATCAATAAACGTTTGGAATTAAACCATTAGTTGAGAATTAGCTGCAAAGCCGTTACCTCAACAAAATATTTATTCGACGTTGTGTTGAGGTGGAGTTCAATCATAATCATGGATGCGTATGGTGGAGGCTGAAGGTTGAACATATCCAGGGTGTTTAGGAAACCGGCCACAGTTGTGTCGTGCCCGGAATACACGAAGAATTTCAGTCGCTTGTCCATTGCGTCCGTTGACTTGTTTCTCATTTTCTCCACCATTTCCCCGAGAAGTGGCCCCGCCTTGAACTTCCGCATTTCCTGCGTGTAGGTGATCATTTGGAAACTGAATGCAACTAGGAATCTCAGACTTTCGTTGTAAGCAGGAAACAGTTTATTCGTCCAATCCGGAAGGGGTAAATTGTACAAAGTCTGCAAAGCAATACAATGCAATTAGTTTCTTGTGTCGTGGATACTTGGGAGTAGTGAAATTGAAATCGACATTGAATTGTTACCTCGATATGTAAGGCATCCACGATATACTCCAGATCCCGTGGATTTGTTACATTTCGTCCAGTGTAATTGGACAGGATTTTGTAGATGTCCGCATTCTCCTCGTTCACTTTCCTCATAATATCAGACTTCATGAAGTCAGCGTAAATCACGTCATACCTTGGACAAGGAGCCCGCAATTTCAGCGTCTGGAATTAAACCACTAACCTAATTAACGACTTAGATTTTTATGATGGTTTCTTATAAATTATCCAAGTTACTTACATTGTCAATGGCACCCGGCTCACTGTGAACTGGAACGGGCTGCCAGTGAATGTGATCACTCCACTGACTTCTTGCGTCGTCCGGTGGATAAAGCCCAGCTAAATTTGCTTCCGCACTGCACAAATTACAAATTTAACAAATGGTAACAAAATAAGAGCAATACTGAAATGCAAATTTCAGTTGTTAACCACAAACCTCATCAGCGTTCTGTCTTCACTGGAACTCCGTACCACAATCTCATATGGCGAATAGCCAGGGCTCAAGAAGCCTTTGTATCTTTCACGAATAAATTGCCCCAACTCATAATGTTGCATTTTGCCTATCTGAAATTCAAATTATATTCAATTATTAGCACACCTTATTGGCGTTGGATATATGCTAGTTCATTAGATTTAAATGGTCAATTTACCTTAGTTAATTGCCCATATCCTTCAGGCCAATATGATTCATTTTTGTACGGATCCGTCGGGTAGGGGTCAATTGGATTTCTATCACCATGCCTGTACAGCTGTTCAAAAGGGCAAAATACATTGTTCACGCAACACATTGCAATTAAAAGTAATACCAATTAGAACTAAACAGTTACCACTTGAAGGAGCCTAAGTTCACAGTCCGGCCTTCCAAGAGATTGGCGGATTTCAGACGATATCAGACAAACACCGCAACCCAGTAGTATTAGAGCAGGCATGTAAACTAAACCCATTCCACATCCCATTGTATTGTGTAAAAGAGATGGGGAGTTACAATGCTACAAATGCCAACTGAAATATAGCAATCCTCGGGGACCTACTATAATTCAAACGTCAACAAAATCCAGAGTACACTGTAACCTGACTGAATTTCCTTACTTGAAGTGCAAATGTGAGCACGCACAACCATACACACAAATCTTCAAAATATGAAAACGCACCACAAACCTTTAAAAGAAATTGAAAGACCAAGATAGTTGTGAGGAATATTAAAAATATCAAGTCACCCTTGACCTCTTAGGCGATTTTACAAATCAGATCAAGAGGTTGGAAAGAAGGGTGGGCTAATCCCTATCTCCTCTTGGAATATGGTTAATTGAAGGACCGAAAATTCGAATAGCGTGCCAGGTTGAAAAGTGAACAAACCGTGTCTCATATTCCCCTGCGTAAACCACTTATTACACCGACGACGCGACGAAAACAGTCAGTCGAGTGCCTGTAGTTATATCAAATGACATTAATAAAATTATTAAGATCAACCAGTACAGTGCAGCAGTGACTATATCATTGGCCGTCTGTTTGCATAATAATGCCGGCGGATGGATTGCCTGTACTACACAACAGTATGACAGTTTATCAA
The DNA here is from genome assembly GCA_036851895.1 of Orthonychiurus folsomi. Taxonomy (NCBI): domain Eukaryota; kingdom Metazoa; phylum Arthropoda; class Collembola; order Poduromorpha; family Onychiuridae; genus Orthonychiurus; species Orthonychiurus folsomi. Next base: position 11,373 of record JAAXYW010002357.1, read on the forward strand.
GCACATCCCATTTTTAATGATGCTCTGAAATTGGGATTAAAAATATTAATGAGGATTGATGATGGAAGTAAATTGCTCAGCTGGCGCTTACAGTTGTGAACACGGAGCACATTATCTAACAGAAACCACAATTATGCAATATGGTACACATAATACATGCTAAATAATTAATATCGTAGTTCAAATCCTTTAGGTCACGAATATGAATGGGCTTGGAGCTTTTATTGTACGAAATCATATTTTGCCCAAGAGCGAGCGTAATAACAAGTACGCATTTAGCCCTGCGAATTGGAAGCGATTACATGCGGTAGTTGGCGAATTTGCTATGCGATACAATGAATCGAGGAAAACCCAACGTGCACTCGTTGACCGTACGGACCGTTTTCGTTTTAACTAGTTCAGATAATTTACTTCTCTTTATGCACTGGTATAGACTTGGAATTTCCGTCTCAGTGATGGTACTGGACTAGTTACATCCAGACCAAATGACAAAACAGTAAAGAAATACAAGTAGTGCAGCCATGATTAGGATCAAGGGGGAAACTACCAACAATGCTAGATCACAATAACATTAAAATTCAGTCATTGGCTTGATTGCCTTTCAGGAGTTCAAAACATTAATTATTTGCATTAATGGAAACCATAATTATTTGATTTAAATTATGCATGCATTAATGTGGGCTTTCCGTGGTGGCGCAGCGCTATTAAAGGCACACATGTGTTCCTGCCCGCCGCGCCTGGTTTTTTTTGGAGTCAAACTAGTTTCGTTCGACGAATCGAGGCAGGGAAACGTCAACTTAACATATTGTCTTGATCCAATAGTGGTAAAGGTAACTGAAGCGAGCAATAAATACCCTCAATTTACTTACATTTTAAAAATGAAACAAATAATTCACAATCTCATTTTGTGATGTACACACGTTTGCGTGCAATAAAAAGATATAGGTAGTTGTATGTTTGTATTGGGCGACGACTATTATTCCAACCATAAGCTTATGCCCTGCACATGATCACAGCATTTATTTGCATACAATCCGTTCCTTTCACTATATTGCCGTGGAGAGTGGAGGGAGAAGGATTACCTATGACCTAGACTGTTTTAGATAGATTTTGTTACAACTAATTTTTTTATGCCAGATGGTCCGACGATCCGATAAGACGGATGGGCGCATGAAGTCGGATCTGTCCGGCAAAAATAATGTTGTGTATAACACACTATTCGGAGGTGACAGCAAAGGAGGTTTACCATATGCCATAGGAATTTATACATTCGCAACATCTTTTGAAATCGGAATGTGCAATGCTATATATTCTCTTGAGCTAAGTACGTCTTTCATGGAATAATATTTTTTAAATTCCACTTGACTTCCATTTTCTATTCACTTTTAAACGGTGGGAATAAACGTTAAACGTTTAATTAATGTTATCAAAATTAATTTAAGAAAATTAAAATTAATCAAAACAACGTTAAACTTAAACGGTGGCACGGATGGTCCCTCTCATTGCAGCTTCTTGAATTTGATTTGTCAATTTTAAAAAGCACTGTAATTCACACTCGGTCAGTTTTATTTTCGCACTGAGCGGGGGACAAGCAGGCGCGCAGCCTACTCTACTGGATTACAAAATTCAAAGATCAACGACCTCTGTTTGCACAAATTCGTGGCTGAACACTCCAACTGGTGGCACCTTTCAAAAACGACACGAAGACGACACGAATCGCTGCAGTGACGAAGTTTAAAACATTTTGACATTTACCGGTTGACATGAAGACGAGACGAGGCTGAGACAAAGCTTAAACCGTGACGAAGTATAAATTGCCAAAAACACGAAATTCGGGACGAAATCGCCTAAAAACGAGACGAAAACGAGACGAAGACGAAGTATAACCTGGGCATTAAGTGTAAGATTACATCACATCGCCAATAAGGCATTCAAGTGGTTTGCACTATAACACGCCACCAATTCGGGCATCCGGCATCACAGGCTATGTATTTAAACACGACTATTCAACATGGAGCATTGCTTATTAAATTGGTGTCTAAATAGAACTCTCCACTTAACAGAGGCTGTGCTACAGAGAGATGTTTGTTTGTGCGGAAACCGCTTTATTGGCGTTCATGTACTCTTTTCTAATGTTTCAATTTTTTATGCAGCCTCGTTGTGATCAATTGATTAAATCCCTAATAATCAATTTGATGGGCTTTAGTCAGGACAGCGGACAGCCGGAGACCCAGTTGTTTCCTGGTTCAGCATTTATGGCTCCTCCTACAATTATTTTGTTATGTTTTTATTTCCACAGTAGCCTATTCCCTCAGTTTAAAGTTTTTTCAATTAATGTGCTTCCATTGCAAGTTAGCCCGTTGACTAAAGTATGTCTGCAGTTTCAAATTATTATTCGCCTCTAATCTGATAAATATTTTTGATGACCGACACTCAAAACCCTCTTTTTATTCACTAGTTTTTTGATTGGTCAGCGTGTTAACGGGGAGTTTCAAAACAGTACGAATCGGAAAGCTACACAAACATATACATAATTCAAACCCCATGCGAAATTATACATATTAAGTTCTTTACAAAGGTAAATGTCCGGTCGTCTGTTGAATTTTAAAGGTAAGGTGAACTTAGCGTTGTTCGCCGTATTGGCATTTGTAGTTAAACAAGGAAACAAAATGGACGTGGATTCTATTTTCAAAGCAGAGAAACTGCTTTTTTCTGTAGCACAATTTCTTGGAACAAGCTTGTACACATGGAATTCAAATACAAATCGTCTTGAAAAGATCACCAGAGTTCGAGATAGAGTCAAACGTTACTGTGAAACTATAATTATGACATTCATCAACTTGGCTATTATATCATCAGTCATTTATCAGTGGGACATAATGTCAATTCAAAATTTTGAAGATAGATTTCTAAGAATATGGAGTTTGCTTTGTGGGCTGTCGCTTGCATTTGAAATACACATGATCATCAAGGAAGAGGAAATACCCTGCTTTGTGAATTCCTACAATGTGTGTATGGTGAACCTCCTCGGTATTTTTTTACTATAAAGTTTTGAATGGCTGAATAATAGCTCATCCTCTTTTCGTGTGTGTATATATATAATGCAGGAAGTACAGAAATCGCAGAATATGAAGGAAATGCAAAAAACGAAGAATATGGAGGAAATGCAGAAATCGAAGAATATGAAGGAAATGCAAAAAACGAAGAATATGGAGGAAATGCAGAAATCGAAGAATATGAAGGAAATGCAGTAAATGCAGAAAATAAAGAAAATGCAGAAAACGTACCGCAAGAAAGAAAAGCCGTTCGAAAGAAAGTACCGACAATCACTTACCATATACCATATATACTTACTATATTGCTTACCTTTCTTTGTATGTTAGCTACAATCGCGTGTGTTGCTGGTATACTTCCCGTCCTTGGCAGTAAATGTAATTTTTTCTTTCTAATCCTGAGAAGACTCATAAGGGAAGACTCGAACTTGCCCAGAATTGTACTAATAATTCCTCACTTCGTAGTTTGTGTTAAAACTATTGCCAGCTTTTTGGTCGTCGTGGTTCTCCAAATGTTGTTCTCTACGTTTGTAAGCATAATTGCCATGGAAGTGACGTAAGTGACCTCAGTTAATGGTGACGCCAGTGGTGTTGTTGTATCTCATTATTTGACACCTCTTGATAGAATGCATCTACATCAGGCCTAGATTATTGATTATACAGATTCCAAATTAATTGTGGCGAGTTTCAATTCGAATGTTATTTACTACACTTTCACTTGACCAATTTTAATTTATTACAGGGTTGAATACCGTAAATGACACAATAAAAGCCTCTCCCCTAACAGAAGCCTCGTCTCTAATATATGCCCCGTCCGTGGGTGGCTTCTGGGAATAAGCCCCTGCTATAATAGAAGCCCCATCCAAAATAAAAGCCCCCATGTGTTATTATGGTGAGATGAATTGAAATTGAATGTTTTTGGGTCGGACGGCCGTAGAAGTGTGTGGCGGAAACCAAAGGAAGCTTTTAAACCGATTAACTTGAATGGAACTGTCATGCACGGTGGTGGCTCGGTGACGATCTCGGGGTCAATGTCTTCGGCTGGGGCTGGCAATTCTGAATTCAATGATGGAATAATGATTCAGTACAGTTACCAAGGTATACTGGATCAAAATTTTCAGAAATCAGCTCAAACATTGAGGTTAGGGCGATTTGCCTCCCAACAGCACCGCTACCCTAAACACTCTGTGATGCCAACCATGAAATATTTCAAGAAAGACTAAACAAACTTGCTCAAATTTCCTCCGCAATCGTCCGGCCTTAATCCAATACAATATTTTTGGAAAGTTTTTGATCGCACAATCA
>JAAXYW010002358.1:0-15722 GCA_036851895.1 Orthonychiurus folsomi
CGGAATGAACAGTCACTTGCACTTTCGTTTGATGTGTCACACTTATGTGTCCGTGCACTGGTTCGGGTGTGAGAATTGTTTTTCCGGGACCGAAATGAAGGATGAATGCTGAGGGATAGGACGCTGACGCTCATTATTAAGATATTGGCTCATATTGTATCGTATTCCTAAAATGTCTTCGAGTTTGATGTTCAAACACAACTGTAGCGCTTTTCTGTAAGCTGAGCAATAAAATATTTTGTTTGCAAATTTCAATCCCAGAGTAGTGCTTTATGAGCAATTTATTGTAAAGTGTTATATTTATGACATGTAATTTTTACACCCAACATCAATTTACCATCCAATCAAAATTTGCCGTGTGCAATTAACCAATTAGCAATTAACGAACCCTGTGAAATTGCCGTGGCCTGTGTTGTATGTGCTGATTATTTATGCGAGGTTGCGTCGCCATTAATTACTACGAACATTGCACCAAATGTCACGCAGTGTCAAATTAAAGCTCATGATTTATAGGATAGCATGGAATTCCTTGCCTAAGCTAACCGAGGTGCGTAATTGATGTTCTTAAAAACTCATTCAAGTTTATAAAAAATTATTCGAAATTAAAAAATCCGGCAAGAATTTAAAAGTTTAGCTATTTTAGCATTACATTGGATTGCATTAGAAAGCACCCTCCCTTCTTTGTAGTAATGGGCTTGGCCCCAAAAGCCCATCACTTCATCTTTAATTACACCGTGAAAATTACAAATTCACATATGCGTGGAATCTTACGCAACGGAGTCCTCCTGAAGACACCACGAATTCACATCACAATTGGAAGGGATTGGAATGTGTGTTGTGTGCAATCCAAATGCTTTAAATCTCAAAAGTCAAACGAATATAAAATGCAATCCAGATTACACAGCCAGTAAAAGGGACAAGGTGGAGTCAGTCCTCCGTCAGTCAGTCAATTCAATAGTTGCCCTACATTTGCATCCATTTTGATTGTAAGTCGTTCGTACGTACACTCGTTTAAATCCTTCCACATGAATCCTCACATTTTGCAGTCAGATCCAAAGCCGTCAAGATCAAATTGGATGACTACGCGTCGCTTCAAACGGGAAAGGGCCATTAACTCCCTTCAATGAAATCCAATTCAAAAAAAGGAAGAAAGTGCTATTGATGAAATGGATTGTGATGTGTGTGTGTGTGGAAAACTGTCTCAATTCTTCCTTTACTTCAACAATGATCACAACAAAGTCTTTCGCAAAAAACGACGACGGCGGATGCGTTCTTTACGTACTTACGTACATATGGATTTTATCAAGTCAAAATTTGAACGTACGTACGTAACGTATAACGTATGGCGCCGCGGACTGCGGAAGGTGGACCGAGATTATAGAGTCCTCACGCTAACCTATACTTAATTCCCATACAAGTTGGAAGATGAGATGATCCAGCTTCAACTTCAGTAGAAAATGATCAATATTTGATTAACTAATTACGATTTGGGTTCAAGTTGGGTCACGTTTCTCCTATTCATGCTACGTTTACTTCTACTTGCATATGGGAGCCAAGTCAACAGGTACCGACCGACTGCCCATGATTACATGCAATGAGAATTAGGAGGAAATAGGAGATTTAAGTACTTTTTGATGTTCTGGGAAGTCTCGTCCTCACGTCGTCGTCGTTATTAAATTTCACGAACCTGGCAGGTGCTTCATCATGAAATTGATTAATTAGTTTTCCCTCCACATCAGTTGCAGTTGTGAGTGGGAATAGTTCGGAATTTTACAAATTCTACGCTTATCGGCACCGAAACAATTCGAATGGCTCAGTATCTACCTATGGAATAATTATGAAGTTAAATACAATTACAATTATTTTCTTAACTGGCTACTAACGTTTAAATGACTTATCACCCATGAGCAATATAATACTATTTTATGACTTTTGCCGATTGAGCAACTTGTACAAATTTATGACACCACAATTTAAATAATTGTTAATGCAGAAGCGGAGGCCAATAAATTGATCGCCAATTGTGAGCTTTAAAAATGAGCCAACACTTACAACATATCGATTTTACAAGCATTTATATGTCCAGGCATGCATGCATCCAGTGAGGTGAAGCGCATACAAGACCGGTTTCAAACAATGTTCCACCTTTAATATTATAAAAGGGAATCAATGTAAACTTCAACTGTGTTTGGATCTTAATTATGTTCCAGACATGCAAAGTGCCGCTGTGCCGTGCTGCCATGCTCCTTAAAAAGTACCTCCAGTACACAAAGCACAGCTTGCCAAGTCAAATTGAATTACAACATGCAATCGATTCTACGTCCAAGTCCGCCGGAAAAACACTACTGCTTTTTCCAACTCTTGAAACTCGCAAATATTTTTTCCGCGTAATTATAGTCGTTGGGTCGTCAAAAAGTGGCAGGTGATAATAAAGATAAATTACATAATACTACCTTTCTTCCGAGTTTCATCACTTAATTTGATGCTCAACAATTCAGGAGTCAATGAGGGGATTTTGCTAGTTTATTCGCATTCTACACATGCAATCCAGGGTGTGGATTTGATAGATCTTCACCGAATTTTATTATATATTTTTTATCTTCAGAGAAACCGAAGAAGAACTTGGACCTGTTTTTGTATTAATTTGGACATAAAAATGGGCTATTCAACATGATTGATTTCTACTCGAAGGTCCATTTAATTGCATTCCCCTGCACATCCATCCTTTGTGCTAAAAACTTGTTATATTATGAGTATTTTTACCAGATGTTGTTCATGCTGCCTTCAAGGATAAGATAAGCCGGAAGGTTAAATATCAAAGCTCATATGCATATTATATTGGAAATAAAAGAATGAAGCCACACATGCCAGGGTGTGGTTTTTATTGGTCATTATCGCTGCCAATTCAATGAGGATGTGTAACAATGCTCAAACGCTTCACTATAATACATGCATTCCAATGTTGTGGCTACCTGATAAGATCGAGTACAAGAATTCCAAATCATCGTCCGTCACGTCGCGTCGTTTGATTTCCCTCCTCCCGCCAAGCAAAAATGACTGGAACGAATCCTTTGATGTATAGCATTCCGTGTGAAAGGAATTAAAAATACAACGTATGCAAATCTGTAAAATTAAATGGAAAACAGGAGCAAACGCAAAAAAAAGAGGGGCAGGTGAGGTAAAGGATAGATTATGGATTCCTCAGTAAATGAAGACCTGTAATTTTCCCATTTGGACGAGTTTGGTGGATGATGGGAAGTGAAGCGAGGTTCTCAAGTTCAGGATTTTTATCATAAAGTGACATTAAGACAATTACGATTCGAAGGTAATAATTAATTTAATTTGAGGCAGGTCGGCGCCCCAAACAAAACTTGACGAAGTGCACTAGATTCCCGCTCTGTCATCCCCCATCCTTCAACACACCTTTAAAACATTTTTATTCTATCAGCTTTTCCATTGCAATTGCAACAATGTTCCAATTGTTTCCATGTCTGCAGTCCGGGGTGTCTGCTGATCAATTACCTGCCGTGTTGATTGAATAAGAAAATTCTCAGGTAGCTCAAGGAGATTGGATATGATCCATTTTAATGAAGTCCTGCAAATTTAATTGGTTTTGATTCAGGTTATTTTTCAACAAACAGCACATCAATTATAATTATAATTAAAATAAAACTGTAACTCCTTCCTGAAGCTGAGCAAGGCAAAATTAGAAGATTTACCCACAATTATATTCTAAGAAAGTGAAATCTTAATCCCCGCTCAATTCCTTTGAGTACATAATGGATGAGTCGTTGAAATCAAATTAAACTGCGACTACTTCCAAGATGTTAATTACTTTTGCATGGGATTGCACGGTGTGCAGTGAACAAATTCTTCCCAAAATTAAATATGATGCCTCCATTTGCCGTCCGATGTATTCAACCAATGTAGAGTAGTGGGGCAGCAAATAATGCTTATCACCAGCAAGAAATGAAGGCATAGCATGACAAATTGTCAAATGATGTGACAAATATTTAAAAATAAAAAAGAGCAGCTCAATCCTAGCCTGTACTATGCAATCCAATGGAGTGGAATGGTTTCAAATTATAAAAATGCTAATGGCCAACTGAAACCAAATCAAACTCCACATTGTTCGTCCATGTCCCGCCTTCGTCGTGTCGTCCCCACGCCACAACTTGACAAAAATCGTCTTAAATGAAAAGAAGCTTGGAAAATGAGCGAATCATGCGGAACTGGGGGAGACAACGCGGCGGTGACGTCCTTTTCTTTTCCATCTCATTTTCATCATCATCTTCTTCTCATCATCCACACAACAATCCAATGGTTTGTATACTACAAACTAATACAAGTCTCATACATTGAAGACCAGGGATGGTTGATAAGTGAAGAAGAGGTGAAAGTCTTTGTGGATCAAAAATGTTATCAAAGATTACATTTACTTTTGATTGCACGGACGCGGACGGAAAGGAATGAATGGGATCCACGCACACATCCAAAGTCCAGTCCACGAACGACATGCATGTGTGTGGAAAAAGAAAAGGAACAAAAAGCCTATCATTTTCGAGTCCATCCTCGTCCTCCTAAAAAAACTCTTTGCAGATGGACGTCTTAATTTTGCATTCAAATCGAAGTGTATAAAATTACAGTCTTACCTTATAGTAGTAGTACGTACTCCGACCTCATCATTTTAATTCCACAATTTTATTCAACCAGAGCAAATTCAACTTAACAAACGATTTACCGCCATTTTAAATATCCCATATTTGCTAAACTGTTGATAAACATTACTGGAGTTTCGTTCTTTTTCAAATATTAGGGTGATTATACACATACTATATAGGATGTTAATAAAATAGTTATTTAAATTGAAAATTTCATTCATAATTTACATGGACTCTTAAAAAGGCCCAACCCCATACAATCCATCTTAAAGAGCAGTATGCACTGCATTTCACCGATTGAGTAGCCGAAGGAAATAACAATATGCGTGCACAACACAGCTGGACACATTAACATTAACCTGCACGCGTTTGATCTTTGACCTGATCATTCATAATACCTTAAGGAGTCGCGGTGGGTTCGCGTGCCCAATGATGCTCAGGGTTTGAATAATAAGTACCCAGCTTGAGCTTCTCGCTTACAGTAAAGGTTTGCGTTGGTGATTCATGTGTGCCTTATGGCATTTCCATCGAACAGATCACAATCGTTTGGGAAGTCCCGAAGACAAGCCGAATGGAAATATTGAAACTAAACCTATAGGAACACCGTTTGCTCGTTCTGCTAAATTTAGCACCTCAACAGAAGTATTTAAGACTCAACGGAGACAGGCACAACCCACGAAACGAGCAAGATCTCGACCTCAACCTGTTTTAATTTTGGAATAGATATTGAAAAATATATTCTTTGAATCGGAATACATTTACTATTAATTATAGTTTTTCATCAAATTGGGATTTTTGTATTAAATCTTAATCTTGCAATCCTGAAGACAAGACATGCGAATTTCACAGGCGACACCCAAACCAACTCCCATTTAATGAATACTCGTAGCATGATCATTTCTTTATTGAGTTTCCTAATCACGATAATTAAAAGGGATTACTCGATCCAGTTTATTGTTACATTTTCCAACTTTACCTGAACTGCACCCATTTCCAAAATCCCTTCCAATGTATAATTATCCAATAAGGCTGCCCTCCACCTGCATAAAAACACAAGGAGCACAGGCAGCTGTGTTTTTTTTCAAGACGAACGCGTCCCACGTCCGTATGTATACTTACATTACGTAAAGGAATCGATCGCAATTCGCAAATTCAAAGCACTCAAGTGGCCAGCCATCCAACTACCACGCCCACAGCTCAAAATTTGCATATTATCTGTTCCTCCGTCTGACCATCGCAATTCTTCCCCCCTCTTTGCATTTGGATTGTTGTGTTTTTGGATGGGAGATTCCAAATTACTTGCGGCAGAGCAACATCATGGGATCTGAATATGGAGATGATGAGGCACACGGGGGGATGGGGAGGATGCTGCCGCCAGGACCACTAATAATTGGATGACTACGAATATTGATTTGTTCAACAGCTTGTGTGGAAATGAGTTCAAAAATTTTATTAAAGTCCATGTGGATGGATGGAAAACCTGAATGGCAGGTTTTTTGTTTGGATGATGTGCAGTGCCTAGTGCTTTGTGCTTTCCCTCCCCTTGGATCCTTAAGGAATCCTCAGCAGCTGCGCAGGCGCAGACGCAGGAGGAGATGGGATCTTGATCTGTGATCAATCGTCCTTCACGTCTCGTATTTCATTCCCTTTAGAGACCTAATAAATCCTCCATTGCAAATGTAAATGTCAATTTGTACATGAATTCGATGGGTAATATAAATTATATGGAAGTGTTGGTTTGGCTGGGCTAACGGGTTGGGGAGGGGAGTGCTTCTCCTTTTTTAATCACAGGAAGTCATCTTGGGAAGGAGCTAAGGGCTAAGGAATCCAAAACCCTTCGTCTTCCTTTACAGCCAGCAGTCACGTCAAACTCAAGATGGAGATGAGGAATTAACTGTTGCAAACACGACGACGATGATGGCGATTGCTCAAGTAAAACCTAATTATCATGGATTGGATGGTTGGCTGCTGTTGGGGAGTACAGATTACAATTACAATTAACAATTTGACTCCCTTAACAAGCCATTTTCGATTACAAAAGCCAATTGATTGCCAAAAGACATTAGTGTTTTGGTGATGGGCAACAAGGATTTGTGGGATGGACCAATCCAGTCAATTAACCTTGTGTGGGTTAAAGCACAGCGGATGGAAAAATCTTCTGTGGTTTCACGCGTCTGTCTGTTTGATCTGATCTGTCCAATGGATACATTTTGATACAGCAACGAATGTTGGGTTTTGGCAATTGGATGCATGAAGGGGGAGGAATTTCAAATGCAAATGTAAGTAATCAGAAGGAAATAATATTCCTGGGCCTGTCCATGACACGATCAAGTGTCAACCGGCCATGAATAAATCCATTATTCATAGTTGAGTGAGTTATTTAATCTCTCGGGAGTGCACGAAGGATTGCGAACTGAGAATTTGCTTCTGCAAATTCATTGTGTACTATCACTGGTGAAGACTAAAACTACCCTGCGTTTGGCATTTGTCTGCCTGATTTATGTCAAATGATTTGTTGTCAAACCTGCTACTGGTTTTTCTATTTATTGCGTCCGTTATAGTTGACGAAGATATTTATAATATATAAAATCAACTTTTTAATTAATTTACATGTAAAATGATTTCAAAGACAATTCATTATTTGTTAAAAACGTAAGAGATTGTACTACACGTTTCTAGCTGCAAGATGCAAAAGTTTGAAATCGGGAGATTAACCGATGGATTATTGCCGTATGGTATTATGAGTTATTCGTGACCTTAATTCGATTTATTTTGAATTTTAAATCCAATCCAGACACAGTAATTGGGGCGGGAGTTCAATTTGTTGGTTAAGCGCAATTTTTCAAGTCTTATTGGCAAACAATGCACAGTACGTCTGTAAGGGCAATTCAAAATTTTCACAAAACTTGTTTATGAGAACAATGATAAGTTGTCCCCTGGAATGATGAGGAGATTGACACATTCAAGTGACGGAAATGACAAGGAATTGTAATTATGCATTTTTTGCATGTACACGCACGAGTGTGTACATTCCTCCTTGAAGAGTACATGTAAATGACATTCGATTCCTCCACTGCTGTCTATATTCGGCAAAAGAATTCGAATCCAAGGAAATAACTGGACACGTCTCGCTCATAAGAAATGCAGTAAATGTATTCAAGATGAGACAACCAGCTCGGGCGAAAAAGAAAGGTGGATGGATTCCTTTGGTTGACTTAACTAACTGAACGGACAAGGCCCGTCCAAATCTTGTTCAATGTAAAGTTGCTCTAGTTTTGCTTGTTTCTTTAATACAAATGGATCTTAATTCAAAAGTTGACTGGTTTATAATCTTGCTCTGCATAACACCAAAAAATCATCATAATCATTACTAAAGTCATCTATATCCCCTCACAGCACAATAGCTGAGGCCATAACGTAGCAGTAGTGGAAACCTTGATGAACCCTTTACAGCTCATATATTCACTCCAAGTGCACGCTTTATTTCTTTGTACTGTGACCAGCCCAATTATTATCGACACAGACCAACATTATATACAAACACAATCATACATTAAACATTTGGACGGGTGTTGTGTTTACGGCCAGGGCAATAAGCATTCCTAGTTTGCAGGGCATTAAATTATTGAGTTGAATTGCTTTGGGCTGCGCCTTGATTTCAATTTCACTCCTTGATACGATTTCAAAGTGGCGAAGATCCAACCGGTAATAATTTGGTAATATGGGCATGTCATGCCATATGTGTGTAAGATGTTTCAGAGGACACGAATCTCAGCAAACAGACGAGGCGGGGGAAACATTATCATCATTAGCACAAAGTTGTATTTCAAAAAATCATAACTAAGTTGCAAAGCTGCACTTCTTTTTACAAATAAGGTTGTAATTGTCATACTGTTTGTAATGTTTGTAAAACTTCACAAATTTGTTTCGACAATTTTAAAATTTTAATGCCAAAAACAAGACGTTATAAATTCTCAATTTTTATATGGGAAATCAAAATACAATAAGATTCCAAATTAAGATAGCACCGTTGGAAAGGCCACATTGTCGTATCAAGTTGCAATCTCAAAATCTCGCAGAATAAAAGCACAGTTTGTTAACAAAGTGTGGATCCACAATGCAGGAAAGGTTATCCCATAAATTACCATATCCAATTAAGTCATGTGTTAATTGTGTATGTATGCTCACCATGAGCGTGATTGATTAATCGGTTTTTTTCTTCCCTCAACTGACTACCTTTTGCCCATGTCAACCTAATCATGACATTTTTCCTGACATTAGAAGGAAAAAGTCCGTCCGTCGATTGCAAAAGCTGCTAATGTTTGAACTCACGTAGATTACGCACATGTCCAAATCCAAACTGGCTGCTCTGCCCCGTGCAGCTGTTAGCTTAATCTGAGAAAAAATCAACCTTGGGACAATAAAAGCTAATCTGAGTCAAAATTAAAAGTTGTCATTCTTGATTTTTGATCTTGTTTCGCTTTTTTTAAGACTTTGAATGATGAGTTGATTTGTTAAGGAAATTTGACAAAGATGGATGAGTGTAGCCTTGTCGGTCACCGAAGGAGAAGTTTCGTGGTCCTGGTGTACATTCCTCTATGTAACCTGTACCCGTCGCGTTGGATTAGCCAGGATTTGCATAAATTACTTAACGTTAATCCACCCTGGCTTCGACTCATTTTTAAGCTTTCAGGTTGGAAATCATATTTGAAATGTCAGTCAATAAACTGCTTATCATATTTTTACGTAAAAATATATCGTAAGAAAAAATCGATGAAACAGGAAAGCAACATGCAATTCAATTTCACAAAATTGATTTCATGCTGTCACATAATTTGATGTCTTCTCTTTCAATTTACCGACACTGAGCACGTAATTCTGCTACAGCCAGGCGAACCCCAATATGAATTGAAGAGTATTACAAATGGAATGTCAATCAGTGCTCTCATCTCGAAACAAGAGCAAAATTTCAATGCGGACATCTACAAAAAAAAACAAGCTGCTCTACACAACAATGCAGTCGAGGCAGTCTTTTAATGATAACTCGTTCAGTGAGCTCTCTTCTTCGAAATGAAATCGAAATCTTGGTTGATGGTTATAGAAAAAACAGATTAGGCAGGAATCAGATAGAAGATTAGATGTGTATTGTATATCGCATCTTCAGATCCTACCCACGCACGTACGCAGCGCAGGCAGAGAGTAGGATGGATGACAAATAATAAATGGATGACAATTTCTGTTATACTTTTTTGTACGCACTTGGCTTCCTCATCTGGCCTGACTCAGATTTCTATTGACTTGATTAAGGGGAATTTAAATTTGAAGCACGTAGGGATCAGGGTGACGAGATGATGGCTCTGATTGCACTACAAATAAATTGGTTCTTGCAAAAAAATGATGACAATTAAAGGTGGATCCTATCATGGATTGTGTGTGGCTACTGTTTGCGTTATGAGAGATACATATTCACAAACAATACGCGGATATCCGCGTGGGAAACAAAAAACAGATAATGCGTGGGAGATGAAGATAATGCATATGGATAATGGGTATGGTAACTAGCAGCCAAATCATCATAAAAAATCACATCCCAATCAAATGAATGATTTTGAACTACAAACACATAAGGACAATAAATTGCATGTATTTCTTTGTAACTCATAATTAAGATCATGTGTGCGTGCACATTACATTGGAAAATTCGAACGTGTATTTAAAAATAAGAAACTACAGGTACAAAAATCGTGTAAAAGTGAAAAGATAAATCAAGTATCGAAACTAAAATTATAAAATATATTCTTAATTAAACTTCGGCTGTTTTGTACAGACTTTTCCACCAAATAACTTCAATTCATTTCAGGAGACACCTTAGGCTTCCGTACGCATGTAACCTTTTCTATCTTACGTACCGTAATACACCTTAACAATACATTGACTGACTAGTATTCTATAGTTTAAAGGCAAAGTGAAGTAAGAAAAATACTTTCAAAGTTTAAAAAATCCACAAGCAATAATTAGAAGAAGAAAACACGTTAAATCACGACGAGGATTCAAAAGTTTATAAAAAAGAAGTAGTAAAAAACTCAAGAATAAAAAAACGTAGTGCATTGGCATATGATTGCATTTGACGTTGACGAAGGCGACGAGTCCCGACCTCCCAGTAAAAACACCACAGAAATTAAAGTAATCACGGCCACAAGTCACAACCCCAAAATCTAATCCTACAAATAAAGGTAACTTAATTTCCAAGAATAAATCCATATTTGCCTTGAGTCCAGCTCAAGACTCCTCCTCCTCCCCTTTCCCATCCTCCGCCGCACTTTCATTCTCACTTGGACTTCCATAGTCTAAAATAACATTTTTATTTTTATCAAATCCCTTGTTATTCCCATCCTCCTCCTCATCCAACTCCTCCACATCCACTTCCTCATCCTCCTCCTCCTCATCTTCAATCGAATTATTGTTGTCATCCTCGAGTCGGATTTTCTTCAAAATCTCAATCCCACCATGTTCATTAGAGGAAATGGAACCGGAACCACCTGACGAGGATTCGGAAGACGACGGGGCCTTATTCGACGTCAATTCCAAAAGTGTACTCGCCGAGGAGTCCTTCAGATTCTCAATTGTAAAGTTACAACTATTTTTGGTCATCCGATGAGAATAAATAGAGTGGGGATGATGATGGGAGTGGTGGTTGTTGCCGTTCGGGTTCAGAATCGTAGGTCCGTCTCCCTCGTGTAAAATCTCAATCCCACCATGTTCATTAGAGGAAATGGAACCGGAACCACCTGACGAGGATTCGGAAGACGACGGGGCCTTATTCGACGTCAATTCCAAGAGTGTACTCGCCGAGGAGTCCTTCAGATTCTCAATTGTAAAGTTACAACTGTTTTTGGTCATCCGATGAGAATAAATAGAGTGGGGATGATGATGGGAGTGGTGGTTGTTGCCGTTCGGGTTCAGAATCGTAGGTCCGTCTCCCTCGTGTTTACGTAAATGACGATCCAAATTCGTTTGTTGTCCGAAAGCACTGGGGGAAATGGGAAGAAAAATTAAAATCCAGTAAAGGAAACACGCGTTGTATTGCAAAAATCCACGCGAATTTAAAAAAAAACTGAAGTATGAATGAATGCCATGCTACAGATATGGTACTTACCGATCACACAAAGGACATCTGAAAGGTTTTTCCTTGTGGTGGATATTACGGACGTGCCTTTGAAGATTTGAGGAAATAGAAAAGGATCTCTCACAGTATCGGCACCTGTACGGCTGCTCACCAGTGTGGGTCCTTAAATGACGGGTCAAATTCGCAGAGCGCGGGAAGATTTTACCACAGTATTTGCATGTGTAGCGATCCCTCATTTTGATCCCGAGTGTGGACGGGCCGTTGGAATTTGTGCCTGGTTTTATAGAAAAAAATTAAAATACGGAAAAGCTGTTATAATAGCATAAATAATTTGCCGATTTCATGTTTTAAATTTTATAAACATAAAAAAAACAGAGCACAGTTGAGAGGGAAGTGGCATTCTAGACCAGAAATGCCATAATAGTAAAATCGTGGGATTCCAAAATGGACTCATAAGATTTTCACATTTATTTGCATGGAACAAGTCCATTAAGGCTAGCATTGTTACAATTTCACGTTCCCTCCATCCATACATATATGTCAATGCGTGTTTGTATAAAAGGTTTTGAACTGGATGCCCATCAAAATCCCAATGTCATTAATCATTCCATTTTTTTCTGCATTCAAGACAAGTCCCAGACACTCGATTTTCATGAGTACAAAGGGACTTTCGATTGTATTACTTATGCTTGCACCATATACGCTGTTTTTTTCATCATCTCTCAACAAAAACACACCAACACATCCACAATCCACATCACCTACTTATCCTCTATTACTTTGCCTTTTGGACATTCTTCAAGACATTTTGAGTAGCCAAGCAAGGGTATACATTTATTTTCCAAAGGAGACGGATAGGGAGAATTGATGGGTTGACGGGAAAAGGAACAGGCGATTTAATCTCTTTTTGTCATCTCACTTCTCAAAATCCAATCCTTTTATTTATTCACCTTCCTTTTAATAAATACAATAATGTAGCTGATCATCAGTACATGCAGTTAGGATGATGTCCAATGTAAATGTACAAGTCACTTTGATTTATTCATTATTTTGTTTAAGGAATTTTCTATATGACGAAGCGCACAAGGTGCTTTGAATTGGCCACGAATGCACATTATGTAGTTTTAATTCATTGTGGAGTGGAGTAAACTTTTCGGTTTTTCCCTCTGATTTATCATAAAATTGTCGTTGTTTTCATTGAGTTATATAACGGCTGGTTTTCGGGTATCCTACACCACAAATCTGCTCCAATTGAGCATATTTATCATTAAAAGACCTCGAATGAGGTTTAAATTTCATTCGAGTTACCAATTACAAAGTTGCTTGTGAATTGCATTGTACTGCATTACCTTGTCATTGTAACTTAACGTGTGAGCGAGCCTACACCCGACCCACAGCAGCCGCGGCGCGGCGGTGACGGCGACGGCAGCTTGGGATTTAACAGCCTTCATTAAGACACAATAAAACAAGGTAATTTCCCCCTTAAGTATGGGACATAAAAGTCAAAAGGTAAAATGTTTCGGAAGCGTGGAAATCTTTGTATTCTTTCATCCAGCCAGCTTTAAGAACCGGTTGGAGGATNAGCTTGGGATTTAACAGCCTTCATTAAGACACAATAAAACAAGGTAATTTCCCCCTTAAGTATGGGACATAAAAGTCAAAAGGTAAAATGTTTCGGAAGCGTGGAAATCTTTGTATTCTTCCATCCAGCCAGCTTTAAGAACCGGTTGGAGAATTCGATACGAGTTGTGTTTTCCTTATGAATCCTCTTTTTTCCATCCCAGAAGGGATTTGGATCAGATGGAAAGCAAAACATAATTTGCAAATCAAAAGGTTAAGAGATCCCCCGCTTATTTCTTAATTCGCATTCCTTTAGGCGTAGCAAACATCTTGCACCTTTCTTTGCTAATTTCACGCTTTAACCTTTAAAAGATTACCTACCCTACTACAAACTACACTAAACGCAGTGTACACGTTTTACCGTATTCGAAATTTGATTACCTTTACCTGCTCTGTACACATTACGTACCTTTACGGCGGGGAAAAGTCACCCTCTTAAGTTAAGTGCATCTCTCATAATTAAACTTAATTGCTCCATTAAAAACTTACCAATAACTTCTTGGAAGGGTCGCTGAAGGATTGACGAGTGATTCAGTTGAGTTGCAAATGGGAAATTCCTGGAATGTGAAGTGGACGTTGGCAGCGGTGAGTGGTGCTGCTGAAGGACGTTGTGTGGCTGCAGATGGTTCCGGTACAAAAACGGCGGCGGGAAAATGGATGGACTTTTTGATGACAATTCCATATTTGAATTGTTATTGTTGTTCCCTTCAACACTCAAGGGTCCATTCGTCGTACTTCCATTTCCATTCGTTCTTAAATTCAATTCAAGAGTTGTCGGTTTTGACGGTGGTCGTTGTAGGATTTGCGGCGGCGGTTGTGGCTCGCGTTCGCGTTCAGGTGACCGATTAATAATAACGTTGTGATTCTCATCAATGTTTTTCTTTTTCATAATTCTTAGATCCAGGGGCTGGGGATCGGAGTCGAGGTCTTTTCGGAGTGGATGTGGAATTCGGGCTTCTTCGACAAATCTTCGATGGGAATTGAGGGCTGCAGCAGCGGAGAGATCAAATGGAACAAATAAATCTCCGTTTATTGGGGATGATGTACTCGTGGCTGGGGAATGGATATTATTTGCAGCCACGGCTGCATGACATGCGGCGGCCGCCATAAATAAATTCGGTCCGAATTGCTCACCTCCGCCACCGAGCCCTAAACTCATTTGTTTTAGTAAATTGGGTTGATTGTAAATTGAGTACGGGGATTTTGGGTGTGGTAATTGACGTTGGAGTCCCCATTCTTCGTGGCATCGTGTCCTTTTCACGCATTTCGAGGAGCTGCGGTGGGTAGATCAGTGGGAGCCACTCCAGTGCGCTCATTGCATCCTGCAAATTTAGGGGTAAAGAATACAAACATTAAAATTTGCGTAATTTTTTAAAGTTTTGACTGATTTTTTTAATTAAGTTATTTTCAAAATTTTTGGGTCGTGCGAGTCGTGCCTGACTTACATTTTGGTGCAATTTAACCTACATTTTAAAAATTTGTTAATTTCGTCTTTGAAACATCATGTTTGACACACATTTTGTGTATTGTATTTAATCTGAATTTTGATTTTATTTAATTTGCATTAAGGGATGCACGTGTAAAGATTTAACGAAGAGTGCATTGTATTTGTATGCTCAAGTGGCATTTGCGGTGTGTGGGAGTATCATCCCGAGAATAATGAAAAGGGTTCAGTCATCTAATTGATACTAATTGCATGTTAAATTGGCCATTCTAAATAAGCCCTTACAATCATTTTTACTTATTGAGGAGGAAGATGAGCCTGCATTGTGAGAGGGTACTCGGGAGGCGGACCTCATCGTCATTATCCTTCCAAGGTGGATGGGCCATAACAAATACCCCTCCAGATCATTAAAACACATTCATCACTCATCATCACTACAACAGTAGAGCCCAGCGCGGCTCTTTTTCTCACACGTCAATTCACCATTCAAACCATTTTTTGTATACCTTAAGTTTTTTTTGTCTTGAATCTTTCCTTCCTCCCTATCACTTTACAAAATACTCTGAAATCGGGTTCTCACACAATGGGCGTTTAAACTACAGATACTTTAAATTATCTTAATTAATCTATATGCAAACAGTGAGAGGTTAGGCGTGGTGGCGATGAAAAAATCGGTTTTCCCACAATGTGAATTTTAACGATGATCAATTTAAGTTATTTTAAGTAATTTATGTGCGAATTTGTTAAGTTATTCCTTCACCAGTGTTCGATTAAAATGAGGCGCACCTGTTGTGATGACCCAAGTGCTAAGTGCATTGATTGAGTTTGGAATTTGCATGAATAAATGAATGATGAGATTCGAGCGAAAGCC
>JAAXYW010002359.1:0-15718 GCA_036851895.1 Orthonychiurus folsomi
GTACGTACTCCCCTCCCATCCAGTCATTCATGTTTAATTGAAACAAGTGCCATGTCCCTTGAATTTAAAATGGAGCCCAGTCTTGTTTGGATGTCAAAGGGATGATGTGGGGATCCGTTGTTGCTGGTCGTCTGTCACGCACGGCATGGAAGGAAATGTGCGTATGTACGCGTTTGCAACTGGATATGGATCCATGCATTATGATTCCAAGCCGTCGTCCATCCGAACTAAAATACATTAATATGTAATGTGTGTTTAAAAGGTTTCTCTGTATTTCTAATTAAGTGTCGTACGAGTACGGATGGAGCGGAGAGTAATTTGACTCTCCCCGCCATTATGCATCGGAGGGTTTTCTTAGGAATCCAAATGAAGTCAACTCCGCTTCCGGGCTCCGATCCGACCCATGCCGTGCGTGTGGTCCAAGGACCAGAAGAGCAGAACTCTGTACTCTGCCCATTTTCATTATTTTCAAATGGTTTCCCGCTCTAATATCCACCCTACTTTGCCAAATTCAATTACTTGAGTCAACCTCCGCGTATGGTCGTTACGCTTCTCCAGGTATGGTAGAAGCATTTGGAATGATTAATTAATTGACGTGTCATTGGATATTCTCTTCGACTGGGATCTTGAGTGCTTTACATACATACACAATAATACGAAATATCAACCACACGTAGTAATCACGACTCCAACCTACCTGTGTACAACTTTTCATACAGTGGTATTTATTTAAATATCAGTGTCAAAAATTAACATTAAAAATGTTTAGAAAATATGTATTAAAAACCCAGCTCACTACACTGGCCCTGTTACAAAGCAAAGGGCATTTAATTTATAGGGAAACTTTTCCCCTAAAAACGGAAGGTGCCGGCCTGGCCCGGCCCGGGATACTCCCCCTTCCAAAATCATATTTCAAAGAGTGAAAATATTTAGCAAACTGACATCCCACCCCCACATTGTATTGGCGTGTCTGCAGAAGTCAAAATTTCCCAAACCCTTCACAGTTGTCGTTCGTTGTCATTGAAACAAATGGGAGGTCCCTGCCCGGAATGAAAGTCCCTCCAGTGCAGTGCAGATGCAGTCACCCCCCTTAACCAAAGAAGAAAATGGTTCATGGCGAAAGGAAGGGGGGATGGAGGTGCCTTAATGGAAAATTCATTTGCCCAGCCGCACGGCCTCATCATAAATTTTTACTTCACATGTGACGAGATGCCGGAGCCGGCGAGGACGGACTTTTTACACAATTGCAAATGGGGATCCCTCCAGAGGGGGACCTGGGGGCACAGATGTACTAAATATCCTTAAATTATCATTAGGTTTACCTTTCCATGCTACGCTGTGGTGACAGGGAAGGAGGAGGAGGGGAGGAAGAAAGATGAATGCCATTTCGTGGCTGTGCGGTGCGGTGATGGTGCTGGAGAAAGTCGTTAAATTTATATCCCTAAGATCAGGTAAAGTGCAAGCTAATTTACAAGGATTCCTCCGTACCGTAAAATGCTTTCAGGAGTTGATGTGTTGCGTTGATGAGGAAATTCCATAATATGCATAAAGTTGGGTGATGGGAAGTCGTCTGTCGAAGGGGGTGGGAGGTTTTAGGATTTTGACTCTTTTGATTAGTGCAGATTGTGAAATGAATTTACACGTACTTGCATTATGAAAAAGAAATATCAATTTACTAAACATGCACATTGTACACACAAGGAAATAACATACATACATGTTTTGTTGTTGTGTAATAATAAATATGAGGATTCCAACGTACAGTATTTCAGTGCATTGTAAGAAACAAAAGGGTAGTGTACAGTACACACAATAATGTACAGCGTGACACACGTAAACTACATGATGCATTCCTTCAAGATGCCTTGAATAATTTAGAGCAGGAGATAATAAATCAATACGTACGCATACGGGGAGCCCTGGTACGGTACGGAAGAAGTTAGCTCTGGTCGCATTTCCTTCCCTCCTCTTAACCCATGAAGCCCACCCCCTTCATATTTCTCAAAGAGAGTAAAATTCTACCAAATAATTCATAAACACTAACCAAAATAGTCCTCTCTCCTATCTACGTACATCGTACATAAGCTTTCTACGAAACACTTACTTAAGAGTTGGGAACGGGTGGTTGCACTTTTGTTTTAGAATCCAGAAATGAGATTTTACTCTGAGGATGTCTCATCAATTTTCATAGTTCACAGGCTGAAGGGGCGGGACGGCGGGTGAAAGCACTAAACCCCCACCCACGAACCCATGAATCCACTCCGTCTTTGTCTCCAAAGAAAATTTAAAATGAGAAATTAAAGAGCTAATAGAAAGCCCATGGATCCAACCACATATTTCATGTTTCAAATATTCATGCCCAATTTTTAAATACTGGACCAGCTTGTTTCCTCGAGAAAACTTTTATAAAAATTTTAGTATAACAGTAATTTTTATAAAATAATGAAGTGGCATTGCTCAAATTAGCAAATACGGAAATGTGCAAAAAGAAAGAACTCAGAGTGATGAATAATGAGCCCAACGGCACAACTTTGCGATAGCGAGCAAATTGTAATTTCCTCGAAATTCGCAAAGGAACTCGCTGTTTTTTTGTACTTTTCAATTAAAGCGAGGATCCGGGCCACTGTTAAATAATTCCCTCGCCTCTGAGTGAAGAAAGTTTCCATTCCGTAATTAGATGTCCCTACACCCCGTTATCCCGTTGACAATCGAGAATGGCAATTGCACTCCGAAAAGCAGCCAGTCCAGTGGAGTCGTTGAGGAAGAGAAAGTTTTGAAAGTTCTAAATAATTCAAATCGCGTGATTCCCGGAAACCTGCCTTGCCCTTACATTACAACATCCAACTAAAGGTTTGCAACAACATCAAATTTATTCCGCCACTTTATTTCCGTGTAACATCGTTTGGGTGGATTTGAGTGAATAAAAATAAATAAAACTACCCTTGTTCCCCCCGCAGGGTTTACTCCGTGCCTCTGCCTGCCGCATGGGGTTCCCGGATTAATTTGTCCGAGTGATATTTAATTTAACTTTATGATTACATTTTTTCTCCGAATTTTTAAATTTTTCTCAGAAACAAAACATTTCATTTGGATTTGCATGACTAAATTCCAGGGAATAAAGTACCTGGCGTTTTACTGGGTTACGGCGTCGCCGCCATTACTCTCACTCCTGCCGCATCGCGGCGCGGCGTTGACGCTCAAATTTTATGCAAACAATAAATATTCAAAATGTGGGGCAAAGATCCTTGGTGGGGAGTGTAATAAATTCCAGATGAATTTGAGTCACCCATTAGGCCCACATTATTTACGACCTTTCTTCCTGTTTCCTGTTTAGGTGGGAATCTGGTGTTATGTTGTCTCCTCCAAGCCCACCGGAACGAGATGTCCCTCTCCTCCATCCGTAATTCATTGTCAGGAGCTCCCAATTTACATATCATGTTCGCCTGGGTGACTAATTTTGAGATCCGCTTTCCCTTTCCACTAGGAAATATACGAACTCTGCATTTGTAAACATGCCCAGTCAGGGATCTATACTCAGACGATTGCCTAATTAACTCCGATTGCTTTTGGGACGTAATGTATGCTTCATTGTACGCCGTTCAACATTAAATATATCATTTATTATAAACTACAAAGTCTTTAGTTCGTGTTTCGATCGCTATTGCGTTATATATTGTGGCTAACTCGACCCGTTCATTGTAAAGAATGGCTAGTTGTAATTAATGGGTAGGTCCTATTAAGCCGGACTACGGATACAATACAAGATTGTGGATTACGGGTTACTGTGTTCTAAGAACTATTTCTTGAGCTAAAACTAAAATCTTCTAAATACTCTACTATTGCCAAGAGTGGATTGATTAACTTGGATTTAAATGTTATTGGAATCAAGCTAATTCAGTAAGAACAAAAATATGAATTCTCCTTGACAAAATTGTTATTTTTCATACAAAACACTTCGGGTTCACCCACCAAACTGCTGGTTTGCGTTGTGTGGATTTGTCCGTGCTCGGCAAATACTGTCAAAATTAGAGTTTGCATTAAAACTTGTGCTGAAAATGTTTGAATCAATTACAAATACTGAAAAACAAAACCAAGACGAGCAGCAGCAAAACGGGGACTCAATAAGCACTGGTTTGCCCCTACAAATAATCTTGAAAAGTTAACAGGAGCTTCAAGTATAACTTCAATAAAAAAACTGACGTTTTCTAAATAAATTTTTCAGCAAAATCTGGTAATCCGCAAAGCGGTACCTCAACCCAAGCTGTGCCATATCAAGCCAAGTCCAGACCTTACTATGGAGCGTACAATCCGAGACCAGTTACACCGATTTGGATGGGACAATCGCCCCCATTTCAACCGATCCAACAGCATCATCCAAACAGCCAACCAGGTTGTTGTTGTACATGTTGTACATGCTGCGCTGCACGCTGTTGTGGTTGTACATGCTGTGAAGCGCCATGTGTTATTGCGTTCTCAGTGTTTAATGTGGTGAGTATTTTCTTACCCAGTGCAGTATGGAAACGAAAACCAACAAAAGGTTAAAGGTTTTTAATTTAACTTTTATTTTGCAGTTGCTTTCCATTTCCCTTATGTTTGGCCTGTTCTTTGAGGTTTCAATAAATCGAAATGATAGTAAGTGATGAACTGTTAACTGTTTTCAACTAAAACTTTACGAATTCTTAACATTAGGTTTTATCTTTGCAGATTATTTTCATACTGTAGCATTGATCAATGCGCTTATCATGCTGGTAGTATTTTTTTTATCTGTACTCAGTACCTATGAAGGTTTTCAGGTATTGCACAAATTCTCCATAACCACAGACCAAGCTTGCGTTTGGGAGATGATAGTTTTTTTCATAATATTTTCAGTATAACAAGCGGATGTGCCTTATATCTTACGGTGCTGGACTGATACTGACAATCATAGCATCGGTGATTTTGATTGGGTGGGGTAAAGGTACTAGCTTGGCCGTATATGGTATAACCGCGGGGTGCTGTGTATTAGTGCGATTTTTCGAAGGATGCGTAATTTGCAACATGAAGGAACCGGAGCCAACTAACCAACAAATTTTGCCAAACCATTAATGCTAAGCCTCCGAGAAGCTAAATTCATTTGCTCGTATATGTATGTATTTTTACATTTTCAACTCGTAAAATTGACCTCCCAGTTTAAATAAAGTTAAGTTTGGAAGTATGGATTTTTATTTCTCACAGTAAAACCCTCACAAATATCTCTCATTCAGTACAAAACCGAATTGAATATTTTGAAATCTTGCAATTTGCATTGAACGCCAAAAGTTGAATCCAAGTAAAACACGTATTTCCTTTGTTAACATCATTAATGTTTTGGTATTACATTCTGACACAACACATGCGCACGGCGTAGAACTTTAAGATCCACCCGCTGGAGTTGGAAACCAGAAAATAGTTTTCGAATATCACCCAGATCCTCCTCAAGTGTCGGATCGAATAAGTCAGACACTTTTTAGCAATGCGTTTCCTTCCATGACAAAAACTTTCCCTCACCTTCCCCGCACATCCGATCTTTCTCGTCGTCGTCCGTGGCTGAGGAGGCAACGGCGACGTCTTCGTGAGACATGGGAACGGAAATCTCGAGGGAATTGAGGAGTGCACGACAACCAACATTTCTCCAATCGAATCGTTCAGCCCCCTTCGTGACATTAAACTCAATTTCATCGTATTTACACATCGTTTTTTTCTTCTTCTTTTCAAATCATTTCGATTCCCCCAACAGCTCAACTATCTGCTACGAGGTTTCTCCACGCACCTCCCTTCCCTCTCTCCCCCCGTAACGACATTAACATTCAGTGGACTCTTTAAATTTATATCCCATGTCGTAGTTTAGTCAAATGTTAATGAGTATTGCGTCTTATATTTTGTTTTTTGACTAATTTTAAGTAGCACACTGCAAAACTTTACTTGATTTGCCTTAATTTTGTATTATTAAATATTACTTGGAATCCGATTAGTATTTCGAAAATCTAGAAATTGAATAAATCATAAGCTAGTTTATTGAAAGATAACTTCAATAGAGCCTGCTGAGTAAGTTAAACTCCTCGATAATAATTTGTGTACACGGACTGAGTATTTCAGACATCAGAAACAAATTTAAATCCTCTTACACAATACCCTCCTAGTTGACCTTTTCCCTCCTCGATAACATGGGTTCTTGTAATGTAGGCGATTGTAAAGAAACTTTACGAAAGTCGTGTCGTCGTCGTCTTCGTCGTCTCGTGGGTCACAAGCTTCTCCTTAGGGAATTACCTCGTACCTAAAAAGCGAAGTAAGGGGAAAGTCCGTCCGAAGATCACTTCATCCTCACTTTGACGGATAAGGCACGATTCGAATGTGTTGACAAGTTTTTAAACAAAACCCGCCAAACACATTTAATACGGATCGTGACCAGGAAAACAACCAGGGAGTTGGAAGAGGGAGCCAGGCAATATGGGAATTGTTTACTTTAGGCCAGACTTAAAAAATGCCAAAATAAGAAGAAAGGGAGTACATGGAAAACATTAATATTACGGTGCACCCATTTACACAAGCCAACATTAGTGTTTTGGTATTAAACTGCCACTACCGCTGCAATTAAGCACTGGAATGTCAAATTTTCCTTCTCCAATTGTCGCACGTGTCCAGAATATTTTCATTTGTTTCAATTAACATGTTTTAGCACTTGGGTTTATTTTCCGGTCCTTTTGTCCGGGTGAGGCGAGCGATATGAATTTTACTTTTGGCTCGTGATCCAATTGTCGCACGTGCCCAGAATATTTTCATTTGTTTCAATTAACATGTTTTAGCACTTGGGTTTATTTTCCGGTCCTTTTGTCCGGGTGAGGCGAGCGATATGAATTTTACTTTTGGCTCGTATCCTGGATGGTTGGCCCACGAATCGTGGAGGACATTTGCAAAGTCATTTATCTCTGGCTGTGGGTGCTCGGAAGGACTTGTTTCTGGGGTGTCAGATCCAAGCCCTTGTTTCCCATTATCCTCCCTTTATAGCTTGTCACAAATGGGGAAGGAGTCGAGGAACTGAATTTACACACCCCATTACCTATCCCGGTTCGTCCACCTACCTACCTCCCTTGCCCCTTTCACCAAACCCACTAAAGAAAGGAACCCCATCCCTTGTACTTACAAAAAGTGAACTGAGTAAACTAAATGGTAGAAGTTTAGCAAAAGTACACCGGGTTGACCGTTTGTGACGTTGAGAAATTCTTGTTCTTCAAAAACTTTGTCTTGTCTGATACAAGCCTGTGTTCGGGCGGTGCTTTGCTTCTAGAGCACAAAAGGTGAACGTGAAAGACGAGAATGCTATGAAATTAATACTTTGTCGTAGAAGGGTAACTGATTTACTTATGTTCCCTTTATTACGATAAATTTAATTAAATACAATGACGTTAGATTCGGGACTTTTATTGATGAACACTTTAGTCCACTGTTTTTGTGATTGTGGATATCAAAGTGAATCAGTGACGATTGCCGAGCAAGTATACATAGATTCGTATTTGAAACTTTTGAACTATACGCTTACGATAGAAATACTTGCGTTGACGTTGATCGCAGTGTTTAATGTCATAATTTGTCAAGTTGTGAATTTTGGCACTCTTAACCGACATCAAATAACCTAGCTGCGTTAACTCTACTCCCTGATTTTTGGAAAGTGCAACTGTGCAACAACCCCATGGTGCGCGTGCAGTGTTCAGCAGCCGAGCACGTATGCTACCTGCTACCTAGTCGAAGTAATCAAAAATAACTCGTGTTTTGTATTAGCAAAACTCCACAACGTCCAGCCCAGTTAAGAAAGTTGAATTTGAAAACTTTTCGTCTTCTCCACGTGAATTTTCTCGAAGCCTTTAACACGCCCGTTCGCATCCACAACGACGCCTGTTTACCTAAGAACTTTGGCCCGGAAGAAAGTAAATCTGAGGCTGGACCATCCGATAGGTAATGGAGTGTGGAAAATCTCTTCTCTCCGGCTCATTCCATTTGTGACACGCCATAAAAAGGGAGAGAATGGGAAATCAGGGTGCTTTGGTTATGACGAAGAGAGGCAAAAGGGCTTACATGGTGGGACAGATAAATGGGTTTGGAAATAGTCCTTCCTCCATCCCTACCCACACACGAAAAAGGGAAAGGAACAAGAAGTGAAAATCATAACCGACGGGGGCTAACGCAAACTGTGATGCATAAAAACCAAGTGCTTATGGCCATGGCTACTTATCTTAGACATTGAACAGACTGGGCCTTGGGATCTCAAGAAAAGAAGTTAATACCTTCCAAATGGACGGAGATGGTTTATGAATATGATAGTAAGTGAAAATCTACGTAAAGTGAAAAAGAAATGTACATACACACATATATGTATGTGCTTGGGGGTACACTTCGTACTAATTAAGTCAAGGTGTGAATGTAATTGCAAAAAGCTCTTCCTCTACCAGCTTCCCTCCTCCGAATCCAAATCCCTTGGGAGAGAAGGAAGGGGGGAAAGGCGATGCGAGTCAACCCCATCCCAAGTACAAAGGACTGAATAATGGAATCGTGTGTTTTAAAAGGGCAAAAGGACGGGAATTTATGCATTACTAAATAATTCAAATCGCATGATTGCAGGGACGATGGGACTTTCTACGATCACTCAAAGTGAACATAGTTTTGGCGTTTCCCCTCCACGGCGCGATGTCATCCCTTCTGTCGTGTACCCAAGGTAAATAATGTGGTTGTACCTAACATAGTACGTACATACTTGCTTGATTTATTGTAATCGTTTTCAGTCGTGAGAATGACGAATCGGAACTTGGGAAGTGTTGCTAAATTTGAGATACTTCATTAATAATTTATTTTTAACCACGACAATGGTGTATGATTCAAGGGACATTGAAATGCACCAACGTAAAGTGAGTCCCATCGTTTCATTTTTGAGAATGTTGCAGTGTTGTATTTCTGACTATTTGGATTACATTTAGATTTAATACACAAAATAGTTACAAAATTTACCCACTTTCCCGGTAATCCATGAGAGAGTTCAAAAATTGCACTTTCAAAATAAAGCAAGGATTCTTCACATATGGTATGCAGTCACGGCCACGGCTCACGACTTGAATTCTATTCCGCATTTGTAGAAGCTGATGTAATTTTCTTCTCCGACTTCCCTCCCGTGAAGAACACTAATGTAAAACTATGACGCGTAACTTTATGAAATATGCAACAATAAATATTCAAGTGAGGGGACGTCCCAAGCGTGCCCGGGTGTCATAAATTCGGTGACATTAAGTCGTCCATTAGGAGGAGTTATTTATGATCTTTCTCAAATTTTCCATTTTGGTCGTGAACCTGAAACTGCATTTAGTGAAAGCCATCTCCCATTTGAATTGTAGTTGTTTAGTTTTGATTTATTTGGGGTCCTTGGCTAATTTGAACTTTCTTGCCAAAATAAGCTTCCCTGCATTACCTGCTTTTGCTGCATTTACTTTGATAACATTTATATTAAAGCCATTGAATTATTTTATTTATATAACACTTGGTCATTATTAGAAACAGTTGACTTGTAAGCTCAGCAAGCTACTGATTATCCACTATCTGCTTAACCGTCGTGCTTTTCTGCGTTGAGGAAATAAGAATTTACCTGGTACGGCACACAGTAATTCAAAACTACATAAATTAGTGGTAGTTGCTTAAAGCGGCGTGAGCACTGAAATTAAAAGGGACGGAATTGCCCTGAAAGTAAACAAATTTCCACCCATTACCCAGCAATACACTCCAATGGCGTACCAGAGATAATGTCAATATGATCCAAAACAAAGTATCGATCTGGAAATAATAGAGAGTCACAAGTTACACAATTTTGGTACAATTGCTAATTCACTGCTAAATAAATACTCACAATTCCGATGCACTCTGCATACTTCATAATGCTTTTAGCCAAATGCCTGAATAGCACACACATGCATGTTATGAATCCAAGCGAAATCTCACAAATAGCAACTGTTTTGCAAGGAGGTGACAAAGAAGTGTCCATGGAGAGATTGAGAATTCCTAGCCCAATTGTTCCTCCCAACAGTAACTACAGAACACAAAATATCAGACAATCCGCAAAAGAATGTTGAAAACAAAAATTACCAGTAACGGAAACATTTTTAGCCAAGCAGGGTACTTTCTACGATAAATAAATCTTCTCCAAATTGAAGGATCCAATAGCTACTGTCACACCCGCACCAAGGAACTCAAAGAATACAATCAGCTCCCGGATACTCTTCACCCGAGCGTACGACCAATTTAAATATTGTGGTGGTCCTCGCCGTGTTGATATTTCACGGAAATGAGCAATGATCCCTCCATCATTCAGGCGATCCAAGTCTCTTAATTTCTGAATGCACGATGGGCAGGATTTTCTAGCGCTGAGTTTGAATTGTGCCTCTAGTATGCGCTGACGATCAACGTAGTAGTCCTGATACCACCACCAAATCTGCTGTTCCTCCAATTTTGAATTCCAATCAAACGAGACGCAGTGAAGTTCCACACATTGTTCTCCAAATAATCCATACGGGGGTACTGGGCCGAGTAAGTATGGGTTATATCCATACCAGTAGAGATGGTTGACAAGTTCCCGGCGAATACCACTAGATGCGAAGGGATAGAATCCTTCTCCGGAAAAAATATCGGACATTTTACGGGAAGTAAAAGTCCATTGTATTTGGTATACCATGTTTAACCAGGAGTTGCGCAGCTGGGAATAAGATGAGGGCCAAACCTGATTTAGAGGCAATGGCGGAGATCTTTCCAGCCCAACAATCCCTTTTGTACGGCCAACGGATGACCATCATGACTTCTAACATTTTTCGTCCAGCATATGAGAATGGTCTCTTCAGTTTGCAGGTGCGGATTGGAAAAGCTAGTCCAATTCCAAGAAAAATAAATAACGAAGTGCTGAGGATGATACCAATTCCTTGCCATACGTGTTCATCCAATGGTCTCGCCAAGTAAGATACGCTTCTTCTGAGAGAGGACTCTGCAGGCTCTGATTTGTCCAGCTTTTTCCGATTTAGTGGCGAAGGTTACGTAATCCTCCATGAATGGTTGACTGAACTTCTCGTCATGGCTAGTGTAATCACGACCGGAAGGAAAACTTACGTGGACGGAGACCGTCGAACTCTTGAATCCAGGTTGAAGGAGTGCGGCGTAATCATTTCCCGGGATATCGAAACCAAACAAATCCATGTTGAGAGCACTTGAGATCCAAATCAGGACTTGTTCCACAATACGATTTGAATCCATGGTTGGAAAAAGTGTAATTCTTTTGCCATCCGAAGGGAGTACCAATTTATTGTGCAGAAAGCTGATTACTTCGACATTGGAGAGGGGCTTACAGGAACCTGGTAAATTGATATTTAGTTAAATAAACTCAAGGGAGTCATGAAACTGAAGAGCAGCAAAGAAAAGCGCTTTAACATAGGATTAAGTTTAAATCTCATTCATAATTATTATCAAAAAGATGTTTCTTAATATTTTATCAAGATTACCGAAAACTTTTTTAGGAAAATTAATTTCGGATGCGATTTTATTTATTTCTACAATAGACCATACAACAATAATTAACTTACAGTGTGCTTCGTATCCAGTTTGCTGGCACGTTGGCAGTTGAAACCCATGTGTTTTTGACGCAAATATAAATCTGTTTAAAGGCAGATGCCTGCTTGCATATCGCATGCAGGTGTCCCCGAGAACTACAAACACATTAGTATCTCCGTTCTCTATCCAGTGTACTATTGCTGGAGCGAGAGCGTAGGCTAAATTTTTGTTAATGATGAAAGCACTTCCGTGACTGAGAACAGCGGGTAATTCCAAACGGGACAAATGTGAACCAATTGAAAATAATACAAATGGACGACCGATTCTTTCAAAATCTATAAATTCCGAGACTCCAAAGAAAATAATTTGGTGGTAGTGTCTAGTATTGCCCAAGATGAGTTCAAGTGGATCTTCATAGAATTGGGCATTTGCAGGACCCAACAGCAGAAAACAAGAAATTAAAGGTAGAAGGAGCCTCATTTTTAGAAGAAGTATTCTACTACACAAAAGGCTAGAATTGGACTGAAAGTGACCGGGTGTTTTATAGTGAAAGAGCGATATGAATAATTTAGAAACAAGGAACACTTGGCATTTAAGATATTGCTTGTGGTTATGTTAAGTACATGGAAAAAAATATCGACATGAAATATGCTGTGAAGTTCGTTACAGCAAACAAAACTTTGGAATGGAATACATGCACAGATAAACCACGAATAATACCAGACTGTTTTTAACGTTTATATCCTTCAAGTACCTCCGCCCATCCAACAGAGCCGAAGGTCATTCCCGGAGTGTCTAGAGGTCAACCAAATTAATACTGAAGAGTAACATGTGCCAGGCTTAAATGTAAAAAAATACCACAAAAGATTCGGTAAAAGAAAAGCAAGCTTGGCCTTGTGCAATGCGAACATGCTCGCGCAATGAAGTCATCTTTTTCCAAATCTTACATTTACGCTTTATTACGTTCCTTTTTACACAAATTACCAACACATTTTCCCTATAAACATCGACTGACAACACTTGCTTACCTAAACACTTAACACAAACACCAATCACATTCAAAGACAATCATTTCGTCAATAAATATATAATCACAGTATAAAATACACATGTAACACCCTTACCTCGTGTGAACTTAAAAAAAGTTGGCATATCAAATGTATATTTACAAGCTAGTTACATAGTACACAGTATTACACTACACAGTAGAGCTTCAGGCAGTGTTGTTTTTCAAATCATCAATGACGAAGAGAATGTAAGATAATGGGAAGGTCAAAGGTCAAACAGTCAAATCACAGAAATTTTGCTGAGAGTAGGACGAGTAATTTCGTAAATATCAGAAATTTAGAATAATACGTCCGAGTAGAGCTTCCAGTCAGCGGCTCAGCACATTGACCTGTATATTAAAATTAATATTATAAATTAATATTATTGTATTAAATAAATTATTGAAAATTAAGTACCGATCTCAAATTGACAATTGATACGCTTCCGACAAACAAATATTGTAAGCGACGTTTAACATGGGTTAAACAATTTGACTTTTACAATGGAAAAACTTACCATCAACTGTTAGGTTAAACGCCCAAACCGTTTCAACCTCCGGATTGTCATCCGTACGACAGGATTCACTACTCCGTGTGAAGCGAAGCCCGCTCGGTGTTTGAGTGTACATGAAACAGTATCTGTGGGCTGAATTTGACGGGCGACTCAAAGGTGTCGCAATTAAGTACCCTCTGCCATCCTCTTCCCAATTCCCATGGCACATGTAAGCTGGAAATCATTTTATTAAACACAATCATGTAAATACAATGCAAAATGAACTTCGAATTTGCTCCTTAAACTTTAAACTCACCTGCGATTGGTTCATCTGAAGCACATTTAGTATGAAATTCCATTGTTCCCTTATGTCCGCAACCTACGACGACAGTGCTAAATCCATTGGGACCACCATTACTGTCACAGGCTTGTCGACTAAATCTTCGTTGAGTAATTGGGGAGGCCACTCCAATGTATTTTCCAAAATGAGGACACCGTCTTTGAGTAGCCATCGCACTTACAAGAGTCATGTAAACGGGAGTATCAGATGGATTTTCCGCAATTTGGTTATTTCCACACTCCCAGTCATCATTTCCGTATTTTGGTTTAATTCTGAGTTCAATGACATGACTGTCCCTCTTGTATATGTTTAGACAAACGGTTTCAGTTCGACTGGAATGAATACAAACAACGATGTTTTATAAACACGAGTCAGTGTAAAACCTTGTGGTAGGTATAGAATAAACATTACTCACCATCCCACAGTCCGCTGAGCAACAATGGTAATATGTTTGTCTGAAACGTCCAGCCGCCTTTGACATATGATCCTTGTCTCCCCACTAAATTTTGGACTCGGGGTTTCAATTCGAAGGATATTGGACTGTAGTGTAGAATTTCGTTTCATTTCAGTCGTAAGATGCAACGTGGAGTTTTTGGAGTGGATTCGCACCGACGTCTTTCCATTCAAAGTGTGCCAGTGATGAGTCATCCAATTTGGGAATTTACATTTAGGCAAAGTTGGTTGTTCAACTATTATGTAAACAGGAAAGTTATTGAGGTATTCAAATGCTATTTTAATAGTGTTAAAAAGTCAAACCTGACCTTTGGTTAGCACAAGGGAATTGGCCCCATCCAATGGGGAAGATATATCCGTACAAGATGCGTCCCCAGATTGTGCAATTCGATAGCCAATTGTTCGGCTGTGTCCTTCCCCGTCTGTGTTTGAATGATGCTTGATTTTCTCGTACCAGAAACATCGGTATTGATCTTCATGAGAATTCAAAGCGAGGTGATGGTTTCCTAATTTCCCAATGACGTAGTGATTTGATCCTTCCCTCCACTCCGCAGTGCATTCCAATTCCTCGACTACAATTGAAATAGGCAAAAGATAGGTCATTAGATTATAGTATATAGTTTTAAATTTTTAGAAACTGCGTGATTAAACTTACTTTTACTTTCAGTTTTTGGTATATTGGGACATGCTTGATAACGGAGTAACAATTTGGAGCTCTCCAAGCAGGCGTCAATGTTGGACACTGGCTCTCGACATTCACCGTTTCCCTAAAATACAAGAAAAAAACGTAAATCCCACAAGTCACAAATATCAGAAAACTTGGTTATATGGTACCTTAATTCCTAATTCAAGATTTGTAATTTAATTTAAATTCTTACCCGGTTATAAGTAAATGTGAATGGAGCTCCTCTGCAAATTTGAATAATAAGACCACAATGAATGTTGTGTGCTGGGATATTGGGAGAATGATGACAATCAATATTGTAACTTACTTAAATGGACAGTCAATTGGTTGAGCGTCAATACGAAAGAGGGAAAACAATGGTGCGTCTCCCGGTATCTGGCGGCATAAATTCTCGAGAGTGTCTTTGTCTTCACAATATGAACCTGTAAAAAATTATTTAACATTTTAGGAAAAAAATACAAATCCAAAACTTTTATCAACTACACTGGTAATAATGACTAGAATAAAAAGTTCTGGGTGCCGCCGAAAGTAATAAAATGCATATTAAAATTATGTAATAGAATTTTCACGCTAACCAGTGCCAGCAAATCATTTGTAAATTACGACTTGAAGGGAGCCTAGCCTTAACATTGTGTTAAAGTTTTTGCAACTTACTTTCTTTGTATTGAAGAATGTTGTAATGTCTCTCGTTGATAACTACGCATTTGTGGCAATTCGTATTCCTGTAAATCAAATCAAAGCAAAAAGTTAGCTAAAGTTACTTTTTTTAATTAATTGGATCCCAGGAACGCAAAATTCAAAACGGATAACATAAATTCATAGAATAAACAAACTCCCACCATTCCAACCCTCGGTATTCGTCAATGTCAGAAAAGTGGGAGTAATCTAATTATTCAACTGAATTTAAGTTCTGTTTTAGAAGTTTCAGCCTCTTCGAATCTTATCCGATGGAAGAGATCACCTGTCAGCAGCAAATTCATCAAAATCTTGATATGAATCGTCATTGATGGGTGGATGTCAAATTTTGACACTTGCATTAAATCACATCACATTGTGTATTCCTTGATACCCTTATCTTATCTCCTCATCAGTTATTGCTCACTCTCAAGACTCAA
>JAAXYW010002360.1:0-15714 GCA_036851895.1 Orthonychiurus folsomi
AGGGCTGAGGAGAGGATGGGATTTCATGGAGCTTGTGTTGTGGGGTTTGATGGAAGTTGTGTGAATGTGTCTGATAGCTTTGCAGCTGCTCTTTTCGATCTCTGCTTGCAGAGTTTATTGACTACTAAAGTATTCCGAGTACTTCAGTGCTTCAAATGAATTCCTGAAGAAGGGCTTACGGTATTTGTCCGTTTAATTATTTTTTGGAATGTAGGTCTCAAAACTTTTCTTTTCATCAAAGAAAGAAAACCTGAGCCTTCTCATTTTCATATGGATGACAGGAATTTACTTCGTACACGCTTACGCTTACAGTATA
Organism: Orthonychiurus folsomi; assembly: GCA_036851895.1. Classification (NCBI taxonomy): domain Eukaryota; kingdom Metazoa; phylum Arthropoda; class Collembola; order Poduromorpha; family Onychiuridae; genus Orthonychiurus; species Orthonychiurus folsomi. The sequence continues at coordinate 317 of JAAXYW010002360.1, forward strand.
CAGCTTTCATTATGATGAACCTTAAGAGGTGAAGGATAAAAAAATGTACTCTTTTACCTGGGATGCCATAAAGTCTTTATCCGTTTAAAATTTTGCTTGTCTAGAGACCGGCGAAGCTAATTTGCGCCAGACATATAATAAAAAGTACACAAAGAATTGTTCAGTGCTTAATAATTATAATATCCAATTAAATTAGCTCCGACTATACAATAACATACATATATTTTGTACAGTTTTTGTCCAAAATTAGAAACTCCTGGCATACAATCAGCCTTTAAACAAATTCTTTGCCGTAAACATCCCCATTTGTATGTATTAATTAGTACAAACATTCAAATGGCACATTAATTTGGTCGTATAATGAGTCGCGTGTATGGATTTATCTCAAGGACATTCAAATGTGTATGTCTGCTTCCTTGTAAAACAAAGGCCATGTTTTGACACCCCCACAGAATGTGTCGTCGTCTCCTCTGATGAAGGGATATTCCATTACAAATCCAAAGGGAGGGAAGACACGTGCGGACTGTACCTCCTGTCGGATCCAGACAAAACCATCGTCATCACCGTTGAATACCTTGACGCCCAATGTCATCAAAATGGGCTCATCAGTGTAAGTATAGGGTTTCAATCACTTAATTGCAAAAATGTAGTGTAAGAAATCCGTCGCCGGCAACTGCGGCATTCTCCTACGCTTATGTCTAATCCAGCCATCCTTGTCTTGTGTCTGTGCTCTGGCTAAAATTTGAACTCATTACTTTGAAATTAGACGTAACCAATTAAGGGAACGAACATCTGCTCCAGTCCAGACGCAAAACTTTGTGGATGAGAGAACAGTTAGTTAGTTGGGAGGATTGGGATTTGGGTGAAAAAGTTATGTAAGGCTGAGTGGTAGTATTGGAGAAATTTGAAAATTTAATCGTTTTCGAAGTATGTATTTCCTGGTAACTAGTAGATCCTAGATGCAGGATGCATATTTAGCCAATTTAGGAGGGCAATTTAAAAAAAGAAGTTCGGATAATACTTAGAAGAAATGCAATTACAAATTTAATTTCAATTCCAACTCCACCGCTCTGTCTATGTGGTGAGTGTTCCGCCCCACTGTGAAAGCCTGAGCTCAAAGTAGTATTAAAACGTCTGAGCTAACATTTAGTCTTTCCCTCAGACAAAGGGCCGGCCATTTCCGCTCCACTTGATGAAGACTTGGAAATTAACCTGCCAGACATGAGAATTCCAAAGGGCCACAAAGAAAGGAAGAAGGAGAATAATATTATCTTTAATTTGTGAATTAAGACACTCGTTGACTTATTTAATACAAGAGGAATACAAAGGGAACTGGTCCACTTGGGATTACAATATTCAAAATTTTACGTCAATGCATCATTCTCATTCGTTATTAAGAGCAAAAGGTCAGGTGCATAGTTTGAGAGCTCTCAGCTCAACAGCAACTTTGTTTTTTTATTTCCTTCCGGATTTGACAACGAGGGGATAAGTAGGGCGGACACAGGTTCTCAAATGCGCGTAAGCATACGCCCACGCGGAAAACAAAGGATTCTCAAGTCTGTAGGGAATTTTTTTATTCCGCGAAATTTGAAAAGCTTACTTCTCCGACCAAGATACGGAATTTGTGAGAATATGAGATGAATGAAATAGCACTAACTAAGCTGACTTTATTTACATGCCAAGGGCCTAATTCAAAACACAAAGGAGTTCTAATACACAACATTCCTCATACAAACTCATACTAAAGTTGTACTTTTCTTTACAATTAACTAATTAATAGATCGGCGTTGAACTGCTCAAATACTTTGAATAATAAATACATACGTGCAAAGTGCGCACTTTACTACGACTAAGCATGACCGCCTAAAGGCTAATCAAAGTATTTTGTAAAGTATTATAATTTGTATATTGGTTGATTGACTTAACCCACAGATAGTGGATGGTTGGGAGTGGAGCGGGCAACTTTTCCCAAGTGTGGAAGACCATGAGAAAAGCCTCGAGTCCCGATTCCATGAGTTTTGTGGTCGACGGAAAATTCGACAAAGTTTTCATTCATCTCAAAATGCAGCCGTGATTCAGTATCGAATCCCTGTGTTTGGCCAAGGATTTTCTGTTCGTGTTCAACATATCCTCAACCCTCGACGTAAGTTGGATGTATTTGTACATGTGCTCCTGGAGTGGAAATCCTTTGAAATTGATGAAATTCTCATTGCATTCATTTCATCATTCTGTCCAGGGAAATCCCAGTTTCCCACTTGGAAGTGTTGTGTTGTTTTTAAAAATGGCACATACTTAAGTGATTTTCTTGGTGTAGTCAGTTCAGTAAGTAAAGTAGTGCACTTTGGAAGGCAAGGCACCTCATGTGACCTGCGTGCTAAGGCCCCCTGAATGTGATCAATCTATAAGCGGGAATATTAAAAGTAAGATTCAAATTAATAAGACATTGGACAGACCCCCGCCGCCGGCAGTTCAAGAAGTTCTCCAGGTGTCCAGACTCCCAAAATATTTTCCAAACCTGTCCAAGATTGAATTACATTTCAATAGCGAACTTCTTCCTTCCGTGCACCCACGCCGGCCCCGTCTTCGTCTGGAGGCTAGCCCCAAAGTGCTTATTAATTTTACTTTCCCATTCACTCCAGAGTTTCAACTTTTCCCAACATAAAATTTTGGAAACGAAACTTTTCCTGAACTCTTCGTTTGACCACACCTGAAGACAGCAAACAGGCATGCTCGGCATGCTGCTCCTGACTCACAAAAAAGTACGTTTGCGTTGGCGTGGCGTAATACAAGCAGGGAAATTGCAAAATTGCGAGGGCGTGTAACGATGATGGTGATGGGATACTGCTAATTTGCGAAATACACACTCCCCCACGCACAGCCGAACAGTCATACCAAAAATAAAATAGTTTCTTTTTATTATTTCAGACTCGCTCTATATTTCATGTTTTATCTTATGCCAGGTTTACCTTTACCTATGCATGGGATTTAATTATGGAGCTAGACGTGTTAATTAAAACAGATTGTTCGGTGTCACTTTGAAAAGTGTCCCCCATGCTGCTGGTAGTGCAGAGAGACACGAACAAAGAAAGAAAAGCGAAAGTCCCGAGTTAATTTATTATTCTGGGAAAAGTTAGCCGTGATAGACAGATAGAAGACCGTTTGAGCATACAAGTCCCAGATTTATGATTCAAATTAGGAAAATCTAATCCGACAAAGAATTGAATTATATGTGCCTGGATGGAGCTCTCAAAAATGTTTTTATGTAAATTTTTCTGTCACTTTTATTACTGGAATCTAAGCCAATTTTCTAACTTTTGAACTGATTTTTTTTGTGCAAACAGCCTGTAATATATTGGTGAATGACACGGCGGCAATCTACACTCTTCAGAACTTTGGACGCAATGTGAATTGCAGCTTGATGACTTTGTTTGATGCTAAAGTGAGACCCCTTTACTTGAGTTCAGGACTGCACAGCTCCAAAGGATTTAAATACTGGATATCGAACGGAAACATTTCACAAGGTAAATACATCACATTTGCAATTGCGATTTCAACTTTTACCAGCAGAATTGCACACACTTCCATAATTTACTTCACAATTGACGTCTATGAAAATATTTGTGGTTTTTAATTCACAAAAAATGTTCTCAACCAGTTTTCTTGACGTCAATATGCAAACCCAATATTCAAGAAGGTACAAATTTCGCCAACTACACAAGAATTCTGAGTTCAAGCCAGGAGAAGGTCAATCTAACCAATGTTAATAAATTCACGGCAAAGTTAGTAGCACTATTTATACTAAGAAATCAGATTATTCTTTCATTAATTAGAATTTGATTTAACGTTTGCTTTACTAATCACATGAGTGATGTGTGCATTATTTGTGGTTTGCCATAGCTGAAATTGGAATTCTTGTGAGCAAGTTTGTTACCACATAAATATTTGATCAAAAAAGCTACGTCAAGGGTTATGTGTGTTTCTATTTTCGTTAGAATTGAATGGAAATTAAGGAATATTCCAGGAATCTCAAATATGTGGGTGGGAATGACGAACCACAGCATTATTACATCATTACTTGTACTAAGGCTACAATTTGTGGCGAGTGCAAACAATGTTGGCAATAGACTTTAGAAATGAAAATTCATTCTTCAGATTCCAAACAAAGAAACAAGAAAAATTTGCATTTTGCGATTGCAAATCAAATGTTAATTTGAACATTGTTTTACTCAATTTCAGTGTTCGAAAATGGGGCTATCGGATTACGTGCAGCTTGGTGGCTCATCCGGGATTGACACTTCTAAAATGCAAGTCGTGGATGAATACTGTGGCCATGATGCTAGTCCAGGTGAGCCAAATGGTAAATAAAAATTAATTTAGATTGTACAAATATATCATTTTTTGTAGAAATTAGTTAATCTTGCTAGTTGTGGAGGAATTTATTATTTAAAAAAATGAAATTTGACAATTTTGAGGGTGTAACGAGAGTTTTTTTCTTTCTTTCAGTGGAAAAATACACCACCATATTCTGTGGAATGACAACGGTTCGTCTTGTTTCCGGTGGAAAGTATCACAATAAGGTTGTGATTGAGATTCAAAAGGTTGGTATTGACGAGCTCGAGAGTGCCAACTACATTTGCGACCTTTGAATCATTTTATAACCTAAACCCAGTCTCCACGATACACAATGCAAGACGGGAGACACACCATCCCAAGTACTCAATTTTGTAAATAGGATTTTGCCCCCACTGAAATATGCACGTACCCTTCAGATTTCTTCGTGGAAAAATCATTTGATGGAAAGCACGAGCAGTTCGTATTTATTAAAGTCGGGTTAGGATTGCCACTGGTTGGGAGGATTCATTTTCCGGTGTCAAAAATCCCTAGCCCAATTTCCCATAACAAATATTAAACCATAACAAATATTAAAATATTCCACTTCAGCAATCAAGAGGAGCGGGCGGATCCCCCGACCCCTGTCAGTGGCGTGTGAGAAATTATGGCCCCAAAAACGGAGACACTGTGGAATATGGTCTAATTATAATTAATTGGTTTTGGGATGACTGGTTTTGTGTCAAAATCTCCCTTGTGATTTGATCCCATCCCAGCCCTAATCAATTTACCTTATGAAATACCACAATCCAGAGACAGAGCAGCTACAGTACACTGTTCACTAATAAACGTATTAAGAATGTAATATGTAGGTAATCCATTTTTTTTACAAAATGTGGGTTCTTTGCTTTCGATTTCGTTGGGAAAAATTAGTTTTGTCTATTGTTGTTTTTCGTGTACCGTATGTAATACAAGTTGGCCACGTAAATAATTAAATCATACACGTGATGTGTACTAATATGAATCCGTGCGTGTGTTGTACAGAATGTGATTTCATTCTTCTTTTCTTGGAATCCAATCAACTTAGCAATTGTTTTTTTAGAAATTAGATTATAGCCCCTTCTCCATGTGAATCAGACATGCCGTCGTCGTCATTCTTTCCTCGTCGTGTATGGTTTGCTTTCTTTGGCTTTCGTGCTAGTTTTAGTGGCTGACCGTAATCTGATAGTGTTAGGAGACAAAAAGATACACAAGGTGTAGATATGATATTGTGCGTGCGTACGGTACGTGTAAATTATATATACACAGTCAGTTTGAACCTGTGAAAATGTGAAACAAAAGTTGGCTCTAAAGGATTGAAGTTATGTTTAGTTAGTAGCAGTTAATTAAATCACAAATTAAATGTTAAACTTTAGTCTACGTAACCGTTGGACGTTATTACATTTGTGAATGTCGAAATTATGTAATAAATCTGAATAAAAATCAATGCACTTCATAAGAATTTAATTTAATTCCTCCAACCAATCAAAGGGTATTCAATTTACTTTTAAATCAAAGCAAATGAAGGAAGTCTGTCGAACCACCTAGCGCTAAGCATGTATTAGCCAGCCAATTTAAACCCAAATATTTACAAAATGTCAATAACAAAACAGGTGCTGTCCGTCATGTGTTCATTTTCTTTTATTGAGGACGTTGAGCGGTGAGACATCAACATCAGTTCAATAAGATTCCGATCTTGACGTGTAACGGGTAGAATTTCCAAAAATAGGAAAACCGCGTACGCGTAATTGGCTTGCGGGCAGAGGATGAGTACAAACAAAAACGGGATCCTTTGCTGTCTGCGAACAGGTTGAATTGTGGATTAACTTTTCTTGTATGTGACAACAGCCAGACAAGAAAATAACTGTGCAGCCAATCCTACAAGTTTTGAACTGGAGGTTCTTGATCCTCAAATTATTGGACGAAGGGATGTTAATTTTGGAATTTACTACTTTTGGTATAAAAGGGATGCTTGGCCAAGAAATCGTGTATTTCTATTTCACATCCAACTCACCGCGAGTCTTAACATGAATTATTTTAAATATTTAATTTTTGAAATTACATTGTGTGTTCTGGTATCATCAATTAGCTCGGAAGGTAAGGATAAATCTTCGCCAGCATTTTTCGCGCATTTTGAGTGGAGGCACGCAAGGCGGTGCTGCGGCAGAGTGCGTCCAAATCTATTTCAATCTTTTCACAAACCAAGCCCAACAATTGCATTACGTATTTAATCACCCAAGGAATTCAAATTACTACGTACGTGCACAATGTCATTGTAAAATATGGGGATTGGGGAAACCGATTGGTTTCCATTATTGTGCTTGCAGATCCCAGAGGACTCGAATTGAAATTGAATTCCAGAGCAGGCGGCGGCGGCGGCAGCGGAGGAGGAGGAAGGAAATTGGGGACTGGAGGGAAAAATTCTCACAATTGCAAGAAAAAATGATAGCGTTGCTCAACAAGCATGCTTGGAGTATTGCACCCATTTCAAGAGTTACAGGAAAGGGGAATGTAGTGAAGACGAAGGAGCATGTCTTTGTCGGAGTCAAGGCAGAAAACCATTACGAGGTAATCGCTCTTTGAGAGCTTTTGAATCAGTCCATTCCAAAGCAAAATCACAAGAGGAATTTCCCCTTTGTTTTAATTTAAAAATATGAGATTGGCTTTAGAAAGCGGTGCCCCGAAAAACTAAGTCATGTCAAGCCTCGGGGTCAAATAAACGTGATTAGTTCCTAGTTCGTACCTGAAAGAGTCATGGGAATTGGCATGGCGGGGCGTGGCGTGGGAGAAGATTTTTTGAACCAAAACTTTCATTTAATTTTGTAAATTGTTGTATGCTTAACCTTGACTCCAATCTTTTATGGGTCAAGAATTTCCTGGAGGTGGGATTTGGGATTTGCAGGGCTCAAGTCTACAGTTTTGCACTTTGTAATTTTGGGGTAGCTTTATTTGGAATTCTGGGGCAAAATAACAGAGCTTCATTTGCTTTGTAGCATGTTCCGCAGCCAAATGAATTTCTCGCATTTAATGCGATTGTGCTCCAAATTGGAAAATCCCAAGCTTTGCTCCAGCCGTCTGTAGTTTTGCTGTAATTATTAAAGGTTCTTTGAAGGTTTTAAAAGCTATGCAAGAAAAATTAAATTTGTAGTAATACTGAATGGCTTATTTTAAGATTCTCTGCTGGGAATGTAGCAAAACTTCCCGCGATACCATTTTAAACTAGCTTTCCTCAATTCTCACGCGTGTTCTATCAATTAAATATTAATTTACTATTCCAAGCCATGTACTGTAACTGTAACGTGTAACTTAAGAAATGCTTTTTAAGGAAATGTTAATGGTTTATTCGGAAGAATGATAAATCGGATTGTGAAGCAAACGGGCAACTTGTGAAGCATAATAAATTGATTTCCATGCAGTTAAACTCTATAAACCGGTGGAGAAGGTGGCGATTGCTTCCAAGAAAGTGATGACAAACAGAGGTGACTTTGACTGTGACGGTTCGCTGGAAGCTAAATCCATTTGTCATGTTTATTGTGAGCTGAGGGCTTCCACTTCATCCGAATGTGCGAAGGATGGGAAGTCCTGCCTTTGCTATGCATCCCTGCCGGATTTGGGTAAGTTATCCTCCTGGAAATTTCATGTAGGCATGTTACATACCCATGCATAAGGGATTTAAGTATAAAATTAGATTTCTCAAGAATTCCCAAATACAAAAATCATTGCAATTTGCAAAAAGTTTATTTTTGGGAAATATAACAGGCCTAAACTTCAAAAAATAAAGTTTGCAGACAATGTTTTTGTCAACGTGAAGCGCTTTCCAAAGAAAGTGTTGCACTTCGTAACTTTTCGCCTTAATCAAAGACAAAATCAAACTTTTAGTTTTTTCATCTTAAAAGGTATTATGCATGATTCACCAATTAGATTTTGAAATCTTATCTATTAAACGTAGCTATTGAGCATTGCAAATGTTAGCTGAGCTGTCTTGTGTATATCATATTTCCTGGTGGATTCACTCATTAGATTATCGAACACTCGAAATTTCTGAACAAAATCAAACTTTTAGTTTTTTCATCTTAAAAGGTATATGCATGATTCACCAATTAGATTTTGAAATGTTATCTATTAAACGTAGCTATTGAGCATTGCAAATGTTAGCTGAGCTGTCTTGTGTATATCATATTTCCTGGTGGATTCACTCATTAGATTATCGAACACTCGGAATTTCTGACTTGATCATCATTTGGAGATCTAGGGTAGAATAACAGTTCGATTCCTTTGTACACGTGGAGTTAATTTCCACGTACTGCTTTACTTTTCGTGCATTGATGACTGCTCCTTGTAATCCTACCTTTGCCTAACCAAGGGACAGCAATTAAATAGAGTAACTTGGCTTCATTAAAAGTTACGATTATATGCAGAAAAGCCCACTTGCCGCGCCAGACGGAAATGAATCCAAAAGTATTGGATTTCAAGAAAGTGAAATACTTATGACGTGGAAAATGACAAGCGGAACATTTTTTTATTTGCACTTGTAGGGAAAAGTTATTCCAGACTTCATCTCCAACCAAGACGTCGGGAAAGTCGGGATGTTGTAATTGGGGAAGAAACAGTTCTCGGNTTTTTTTATTTGCACTTGTAGGGAAAAGTTATTCCAGACTTCATCTCCAACCAAGACGTCGGGAAAGTCGGGATGTTGTAATTGGGGAAGAAACAGTTCTCGGCTCCGGTCGCCGCCGCCGTCCTCAACTTTCCTCTCGCCCGGTCCAACTTTCACCCTATCTGCCGGGCTGCAATTCAAACTCTTGTCTTGAAAAATGCCCTTGGCGTTGTGACAGTTTGTGTACACTCAATATGGAGTGTTTTTGCAGTTGTCCAGAAGATGAAGCCATTTTCTACGACTACCCGGCTGCGGGCGCTGGCCCTGGCCCTGATTATGGCTATGATGTACCGTTTTTTGGTTGAGAATTACTATTGACATTTGACACGTTTGTAATTTTCAATGGAAGAAAAAAGGTTTTGTGAATTTGTAAATAAACTAATGTACTCTATTTTAAATGCGTGGTGAATAATAATATTGTACTGGTTAAGAATTGAGATTTAAAATTTTGATATAATTTACAGAGAATCAACCCCAAGTTTAGAAAAAACAACTATTTCTTTTGGGTTGATTGAGTGGAAAATTTTGATAAAAAATTTGTTCAGGATTCTGACACCCAGAGAGGTGAATATTACTCAAACTGTAAAGTCTTTGTACCCGCATCCTTCCCTAAAGGGACAAAATACAAATGTTTAAGAAATTAATTTTTATTATTGAGTGAAAAATATATTGGGGATTCCATGAACTAGCCTGCATACGGTGGTTATCTTAGAACGACGATTGTCCAGGCTGCATAGCCTAGTCACAAAATTGTTGAGTGTTTCATCATCAAAAGTTGAATCCCGTCCGAGGCGTAATTCCATGATTTCAGTTTGTCTGGATTGTGATGCAAGGAGATTTAAACCCCAATTCGAAAGCTGCAATTTAAAACATAAAATCATTCACTTTGTCAAATTAGAGCGAATGGTTTAACTTTATTGAAATTAACAAATTTTAAATTTACTTCAACTCGGATATCTGTTTCACTCGGATCCTTTAACTCCAAACAAACTAGCTCCAGTCCCTTAAATCCATAGTAAACTCCAAAATCCGACAAGCTAATCTTTCCACAAATCCTGAGTTCTTTTAAATCTGAAATAAATAGTTTCGATTGCGACGCACTAATTAATGTGGTTTACTACTGTACTATTTTAAGTTGTTCTTACATATTAAATCCGAAATGGAATATCCGTGCCTAACAATTGGCATCGTTTCCAAGATTTCGGGATAATTTTCCATTTCCTCTACATCTGCAATATATTCATTGGAGAACCCTGTAATCCCTACATCATCAACCTTGACTTCCCGCAATACGAGGCTCCTCAATTTTGGAAAATGTTGAATAATCAATTGTAAATTATCATTTTCAATGAACGCACTCTTCAGGTCTAATTCCCGGAGTCCATGGGCCGCAGTTGTAAAATCCAACTTGGAGTCACAGGAAAATAAAAACTCCCCTTTGAAAGCCCTCAACTTTGTCAAATCCCCCGTTTTCCTTAGAAATGAGTGTACCAACGATCCAAACACATGATATCCAAAAGAACGTATTATTTGATCAGTCCGTTCCGCGGTGTCCTCAGGAATTCGGACTCTCTTCAAATTTGTCAAGCGACGAATGATACTGTCTGCAATCGGAGGATTGACCAACCAAATTTTCAAATCCTCAACCGTTTGAGGGATCCCATCTATAATTTCCAACTGAACGGCCGGGCATAATTGTTTCATGCCCAAAGTTAATTTTGTGAGTCCAGTCTGAGTTGTAAAAAATGTTTTCAAATTCCCAGCAATTTTCATCCCATTCTTCATAGCATGGGAGGCGGGAGAAGCCTCGTGGTGATTTAAATACCGTAGCGGGATATTTGAAGTATTTAATGCAAGGGCCGTCAACTGTAATTTATTTTCAATCAACGCAGGGATCAATTTAGTGAACAACTGCTCATTCCAAGGATGAAAACACTTAAGAAAAGAGAATCTGAGGACTTGAAGTGTCGTGGAATTCCTTGCAATTGTATCTATAAAATGTGACATGGCTAGATCCAAATTTGTATTATCCGTGACATTGCTCCTTAGACTTGCTTTGACGAGGTGAGGCCAGTTCCGGATCTCTTCAATATACACCGGATCCCCACTAGATTTATCATCAAAATCCCTCAACTTGAATTTGCCATTATTGGGGAAAGTGTGATTGTAATTCCGCCCTCTGTCCCCATGTGAGTGCTGGTATAAACTCTTCAAGATTGACCGTTGACTGACTTCCTTCACAGTCAAAGAGACGAGGGCATTCAAATGAGGGAGAACGTCTTGAGCCACAAATGCAATCCCCTGATCCACCATGTGTAAGGCTAAAGTCCGGATATTCAAATTCGGGAGTGATGGAAATGAGATTGGTGGATAAGAGTGGATCAGATAGCAGCGGATGATACGGAAATCGATGAGAGATGTAATTGTGAGGATTTGATGAAGGCACTTGGTAGTGGAAGACACATTCGTGGACATGAAGACTACTCAAATTCCGCCAAGCAGTTTTGGGAAGGAAAGATGTGAGGCGGGACATTGTCAAACATCCCGTGAAACGGATCCCGGGCCAATTGCTCTTGGACAGGAGGAGATGGAGGGTGGAAGTAAATGTTTTCCCGATGACGTACATATTCTCCGAATGGAACATGTTGGAATTTGAAAGGACTCCGTTCCATTCCCGACAAACCAAACGGCAGGCACGGAGGGCTGGCAGTTTGAGGAATTTGAAAATGTCCAGAAGAGCATATGTCTATACAAAAAATATCATATTTATTGTGCTTTTTTAACCATTGTCCGGGATTTTTGAATTGCGCATCTTACGTTCAGAGTATCCATTTTTCAGTCACAAATTTCGAATTTTGAATTGATGAGTCCCTGTGTAATACATGTCAATTTTGAACCTAATGTGTATTGCCGTATTGCCGAAATCCCAAAGAGGAAGGTGCGAATGCTATGAATAACATGAGTTTCACTACAAAATAACTGTCGCCATGCAAACTAATGCCAACTACTACTGCTTTTGAGCACATGGATAGTTAGTAGAATATGTTCCCAGCGCAGGGTGCAACCTACACACAATGTAAAACGTGGAAATAACCGACCTTATGATCACTTGGTAATCTACAAATATTAAATGCTGAAATAATTCATAATTTGACTGCCGTTTAAGCCAAGCAGTAGTAGAAAATAATATTTACGCGACAAGTCTATCCCATAATATGCCACATAGTTTACTTAGAAACAAACTTGCAGACTTCAACTTTAGATCGATTTTCTTTATAATGCTCTACAATTCATCTTCGCCGCATCCTCAAGTCTCTCAAGGACAGGTATTGTTCTGAGATGAATACACCCAGCTTTAAATTTTAATCCTGCGAATGTGTCCATTGCTGTAGACCCAGTTAGTACCCTGTGTGTTAGTATACCAGATTTCGTAAAAATTAACTTTCGTCACGCGCACTCATCACTTTTGAATTAAATATTAAATTTGGTTTGCACATGGACGGGTCCTAAGTTTCGGAGTTTTAGATTTCGAAAATTCAGAAGCACAGAAATCAACAACCTCAACATTCTATTAGTCTGAGAATTTGCAGACTAGTGTGTCTTTGGCAATTGCAAAGTATAATGTGCGTTGTGATTAATTCATTTACCTGTTAAATTGAAACGGCATGATTTTAAAGAGTCAAAATCATTTCAGTTTATGTCCATTTCAAGAAGCCGATCATAAACTTAATTTAATCGACCCAGATTGAGCATAGTAACAAGATTACGAGAGCTGCTTAAAGTGGAAGAAACTTAGTTTTCCAAATGATTGCTTTTTATGTTCATGACACATCCATTAATTCATCATTGCAAAATCTAATGTTACCTGCTCTACGCTGGACATTGTTACATTGTATCATATTATTTGCAGAAGATTCTCATTAACCCAGTTCCCAAAAACATCTCCAGCGGGAAATTGAATCCTTAATTCCATTCTGAGCCAATATAACTTGACCCCGCAAAGTCCTTGGTTGATGTGGCCGTGTTTCTAGGAAGATAACATAATGTTTTGCAGAGGAGATTCCGAGTGCATTGAAGTAGTAGTCAGCACTCGTCGTAGTAGTAGTAATCGTACGAACCATGCATTGGCATTGCGTATATTGCGAAATCGATCGCAGAAACCGTGAGGCAAGGCAAGACATGCACAGTCGAATGCATGTCTGTCGCATCTCTCAATTCCACTCTCACTTTTTTCCTCTTCAAGTTAGTCAATCTTTGGCCGTCGTACATGCTTCCCCTGTATTTACAATAGTAGCACAAATCCTGGTGTTGTTCAAGAACCATAACGTATCTATCCTCCGTGTTCGCTTCTTGGATGATAAGCCAAAGTCGCACACAACGCAAAAGTGGTAAGAATATTTTTTAACTCCATGTCAGCTTTTTTTGTTTGGCTTATCATAACATTTACAAAAGTAATACGCTGATGGGTGAGTTGATGTATTAAAATTATAATATGAAACCGACGAGCGGATGTGTGGTTTTATCAGTAACGGCGCGACATCCTGCTAAATGTGGCCAGCATTGTTTTAGTTAAAATATTTCATGCAATGTAAACATTCCGCTGAACTCTACCGTCTTCTCTTCTGCTGAAATACTAAATTGTAAAAGTATTAGATAGTCTCCATTAGTTTATTTATATAAGTTAAGAATTTAATTGCGTACCACGTTTGTTTCGCGTTTGCAAATTGTCATTGTGTGAGAAAGTTAGTTTTTGTATGAGCCCAATAGTAAAGTAGGACAAGCCATGTAGCACATTGGAATGCGATGCAATGTTTTGTGCGGTGCGTGTGCTGAATGGATTCGGGATTTTGTATGGGTGCTAAGGTAAATAACACAGTGTGAACGTATTTGTGGCGTATGTTGTAATGTAATGCACTTGCAAATAGTTGTGTGAGTGGCAGTAGCAATTCTTCAAACTTTGAATGATCTCATCCCATGGTCAGGGTCGCCCTTTGATTCCATTACATCCACACCCTGTCTTGTGGCAAAGGTCATTTACTCCCTCCTAATTGGTTTGCTCTTGCTGTCCAACTTGATTAATTATGTTGGCAAATTTGACGTTGATGGTGTTCAGGATATGCACAGGGATGCTTCTGGGTAGGCGGCTATTTGCATTTGCAGAAATAAATGGGCGTTGTTACTTCAGTCCTGTGCTGTGTCAGCATCTACAAAAGCTTGAATAAATTTTATTCGTAATTGTAATTAAATTAAACCTGTTGTGATTGCTTTATTGATAATTTAAAAGCAATATTTTGAAGGGCGTTTTGTAATTGGTTTGTAATTGATTGCGGATCAGTACTTCCTCCTTTGGAAAGTAATAGGATAACAGGAAGTCAATCTCATGGCTCATGGCCAATAAGTACATGTGACAGGAATATGAAACGCATGTTTAGCGTAGTTGGAAATGTCAAAGTTATGTAGTTTATTTCAATTTTGTTTCCAGTTTTTCTCGATGCGGGGTCTGACATGTGGGAAATGATTCAGCACGGCGCCACAGCCTTTATTTAATTCGCCAAAGTGCGTTTTCTTTTCATCCCATGCAACGTGGACTTAGAGCTGGACTGGAAATTAAAACATAGGAAAGATGGTCAGAACAATGAGGATGACTGGGAAAAATACACGATACGGCGATGGTTCCAAAGTCCAATCTGCGACCTCTGCATCGATTTACCAACTCGGGTTTCTTTTGGGCCTGATCTCATTGTGTTCAATTACATTCACAACCGGTAAAAGCATTTGATTTAATACGAGAATTAGATTTGTGTTCCCAGACATGGCTAAGTGATTGGAGATGGATGGATGCATGTTAAATTGAGTTGCGTCCACTACTACTCCAATAAAGCACTACATTTCGGAGAATTTGATTTCAGAAATGCGCAATACTTTTAGAATTAATTGAATTATAGGGAGTTTGATGTTACCAAGTCTCCAAAGTACATATACAAAATACATACATACATGCATACAAGTCTCCAAAGTCAGATATAAGTGTTCTATTGAGTGTTGCGCAGCACTTGTGTTGTAGCTTCCAGGTTTCAACCTCAATTCCTGTTTTGGTCAAGCCGCGGGCTGTGAGAAACCGGGTATATTTTTTGCATGTCATACATAAAAGACGAGCATCGGGCTTTGGCCTGTCTGAACCCATTCCCTACAAACCCAAATTCCCTCTCAGCCAATATGCATTCCATTACAACATCGCTGGCGAGGAAAGCATACGATCTAGTAAATTTGGTAAATGGTTAGTTTAATTTAACCGCTTGCATGCGTGGATGCATTCTTCACATTGTGCAATGACATTACAAAACAATTCCTTAAACATTGCTATATAATTCAA
>JAAXYW010002361.1:0-15713 GCA_036851895.1 Orthonychiurus folsomi
CAAACAGGCTAGCGTCTAACGACGACGACGACGACGACGACGACGACGACGACGACGCCACCGTACGCCAACATCATTGTATAAGGCAGCCGCATGCAAACATGCAGCTGCTCTAATAAACACAGATTACGCTTACGCACGCCAATTAAATGATTCTATATGCATTCAAATTAGATTACTCTACGAAAAGTTTTTCTCCTTGTAGAGCTTTCAAGGAAGTTGGCATTTCTAGACGATGTGTATAATCTAGAATTTTAGCCATAGTTGCAAAAAAAAATTTTTTTTCTTTTAATATAACCCAAATAACTTTACATATTAAAAATACCGCGCCGCGATGCAAATTTCCATATACCGCCCGATTCCTTTGTGAATTTGTATTATTTCTGGATTATTTCTTCCATTTTATATTGCGTAAATGACTCACCTTTCGATGGTTTGTCTGTAGCATAGGCAGCACTCAGAGCTCGACTAAAATGCTCATCAACGACCCGACTCACGTCCCCATTGTAGTGGACAAAGACGACACAGTTGGCGTTTAAATAATGGGCTCGATGACTGGAGGTACTTGGTCCAGGCGTTGGATGAGACAAATGAGTGCTGTGACTGTGATGTGAGGGATTGTGGTGATGGTGACTCGTGGATGGGCTCTCTTCATGTTGTGCTTGAGATTCACTAAGGCTGGTTGACCTGGGTCCTCCGGCTGCAGCGGATGCTGAACTGGAGCGACTTGTAATGATTGCTGCTGGGGTCAAAGGTCTCCGGGATGATTGACTATTGGAGGCGGCTGAGGAATGACTGCTTGGTGTTGTTCCCACACTCATTGGTCCAGGCCCTGGACTATTGTAGGAGGATGTCTCTGAGGCCAAGGAGTCAGGTGGGGATGGGGCCTGTGTTAATTTGAACAGCTTCTGTCAATAAGGTCATAATTAACAGCTTCATTTAATTTAATTGAATTGAAGGATTTCATTCTTATAAAGTGGTTCTAAGTACACCGATTCGTAATTAAAGATAGTGGGATTCTATGTGTTATGAAGTTCAGTTTTTATTCTCAGAGTCGTCGGATTTTAAAGAGCACAATTACCAGGAAATTCAAATGTTTTGGTTGGGCACCATACGTTAAATTAAAATATGATCAATTTATGGTCTAAATTTAACAAGTTGAATGGCCCGGAATTGTTAAGCTAAGATTTTCAAAAATGTGCACGTCAAACGTTACCATTATTAATACTAAAAAAATAGCCATTTGAGTTAAGGTATTTTGTCCCGGTTATGAATGCGTGCGAACACAGCCTTCCACTCACATTTGCAATTCAAATCCCTTTCGCATTTCACCTGCCAAACTCCTCGCCATTACATTGTGGATTTGAAAACACGTTTAAAACTCAAGTTTAATGAATTGTGCGGCTTTACTTTCATTTTAATCGCATGCTTCGGAAAAGCACATTAGTCGTCACGCAATCTCCCCCGTCCGTCCTGACTTGAAACAAAGGATTTTCTTGGATTTTGAGTGGAAACCGAGGGGGAACGGCGCGCCGTCGTCCCTCGTCGTACGAGAGAAAAGGACGGGGACGGGTTTATGGGATATTTGCTCTTTTCCATTTCCCCCATTATGCCAAATGGTTAATTAGGCAATAAATTGATTATATAAATAATGAAGGATTAAACGAGGGTTCCTCGGCAAGCCTCCTTGTTTACAAGGTTCTCCATACAAGTT
The DNA here is from genome assembly GCA_036851895.1 of Orthonychiurus folsomi. Lineage (NCBI taxonomy): Eukaryota > Metazoa > Arthropoda > Collembola > Poduromorpha > Onychiuridae > Orthonychiurus > Orthonychiurus folsomi. The sequence continues at coordinate 1,715 of JAAXYW010002361.1, forward strand.
TTTGCTGTACTTGGGAGACTTGGGGGTTGTAAAAGTAACATGTCTTGCTGTGAATCCTGAGAAGCTCTCAGCTCTCCGACTTGAGTTATGTTTATGGCTACCGACGACAGAACGGGAGAAAAGAACCAGAGATCAGCATCAGGGCTTTTGGACAGACGACGACGACGAACGGCCAAGTCCTCCGACCGATCATGTCATGTCCATGACTATTTTACTTGAGCAATGTCCGTACCGTACAGGTACAGGTAACAAGGATATGAACTACAAGGGTTGAAAGAAAAGCAATTATTTTCTTTTTTTTAAGGAATTAGTTTCTTCAGATATATGGAAAAAGAAGCTGGAGTTGTAAGATGTGAATCACCAAGTGCGACACAATACATTGGTTTTATTAGACAAATCTTATGGTTGAAATTGAAAGGTTGAGAATTAATTTCAAAAAATTGCACTGCAATTTCTGCATTTTAATTCCGATTAAAATATTTCGTAGTGTAAAAAAGCGTGAATTTATGCTTTGTTAATATTCGCGAATCTTTCCATTTAAAGAATCCTGCTTAAATTGGTCTGTTTAAACAATCCTAAGCTGGAAAACATAAAACAAATCCAATAACAGAATCGCATTGCAAAATCATTGAGCCGTGAGATCATCCACTGCTTAGAAGTCCGTTCATTCAAACCATGCCATAATTTTAATTTGTTTACAATAAAATCAAGCTTGAACTTCAAATTCTTAGGGCAGCAGGAGTGCGGTACCACGCACCAAATGTTTACATTACACATCCTACCCCACATTTTAATTGTAATAGCGTAGCAATTTATGGAATGTCAACATTGGCAAATATTTACCATGAATGAAATACCCGAAGTCAGCAATATCAGAGTGAATCACAAATTGTGAATGATTTTAAATTCCAATGGATTCGCTGCGCTCGGGAGAGTCAAAAATGCAAATCAAAGGGCAACCGTCAGCTATAATTGCAACAAGAGTTAATGTTCAGCACATTTCAAAACAAAACAACGAATTCCGTTGGGGACATTTTACTGGCCCAATTTAACAGCATCAAGCTCCAATTTTGAAATTTATTGAGTGGCTCCTTTGTAAACCGAATACGATTTGAAATCTTATTTTTTTTTGCTTAAATGGTTAAGATTTACCTCTCCCCCTCCCCCGTTACTTTGTCATAAATTCGCATTCGACCAAAATTACACAATGCTTACACAATTCGGTATACAGGGAAAATCACAGAACTTCTTGACTTTAACTACAACATATTAGTAGCTTTTTTTTTGACTATATATTAAAAATTGGAATAGACCCTTTACCTTGTCAGAAGATGATGTCCTGTCACAGGACGAGGAAGAATAAGACATTGCGTACGGCTTATACGGCTGATACATCACGGTGCAACTCATTTTTCAGTGTCAAGCTCAAACTCTTTGTCTCATTTATCAAAACCAACAAGTGAACCAGTCAATCCGAATTTGTAATTTTAACCTAATGTCTTGTTTGATGACTTTATCATTCCATTTTGAATTTCTCCCACCAACAATCCCAAAAGTAACTCGGGCCGGCCCGGTTTTTAGATTACAATAAAACTGTCACAATTACTAAAATATTACTAGTTTTAAAATTGTCTCCAATTTCAAATGTCTTATCTTGAAAATGTTCACATTTGTCCATAAGTTTTTTTTTGCAAACGCCACTAAAACTTTTCCTGTATATATTGCAATTTGATTTACTTCGTTGAATGTCGAATGAAAATCCCAAAAGTCGAATGTCACGGAAATTTTTTTATTGTGTACTGTTCTAAAAAATCAAAAGTCCCTTTTACTTTCGCCGGGGTTTATTTGCTAAAAGAAAGTTTAAACCGCTCGTCCACACTTCCAGGTCCAACAATGAATTGGGAATGTGGATTTTGTTTTGGTTGTGGCTGAAGAGATGAAGGATTTGGAAGTGATGTGGAGATGAAGTAGGGGAGCGTGGGAATAAGACGTGCAAGGGAGATTCAGGAGGCGGGCTCTAAAACAGGCGATGGGCAGACGCCCAAAGGACCACCTTCTCCCATCCCAAACCATGCCTTTCCATATCCTCAACTCCACTTTACCCGATTCCATGTCCATTCGGATTTTTACCCGGTCTCCCTCTGTGTATTTGGATGCCATTGTCATAGGAACAGATCGATGAAGTCCTCTTAGTCCACCGCTGCTGCTGTGTGCAATGCATGCGGGAATTGGGGTTGGAAACAATATGCGGGCATAGCTCAAATTTGAAAATTGTGTCATTTGGATTTAAATTTGGTATGAATTGTAAACTGCTGAATTTGAGTACTTTTAATGTGTAGGTTATGCTATGCAGCAAGCAGAAGGAAACTACTGTAGATTTCAAATAGCCATTGGAAAATTATAAACATAAGATCTTGTTTGGAGACATTGACTTACCTGATACAAAACAAAATAATAGTGTATTTAATTATGTTTATTTGAACGGCGTGTTACTTGACATGTTTTGACTAGGGCTTTCGGATTCAGAATATGCTAACATAGAAAGGTGTGGTCTAAACTTTAACAAAATAAGTAATAAAAGTTATAAATGTGAATAATATCAAGCCTGCAGCCAATGAACGCTTGTAGAAATAAATGAATAAACCTTATACCAATGAGACATGTAATCATTTCATTGATTGGTTCCGTCCACAACAATAAACACCCGAAGGATGGATTAGCATTTGTATTTTTTGAAGATGTGAGGATGTGACTTCCCTACGAAGTTTGCACTGGGCTATGGTTATAAATAATTGATGACCGATGGAAGTGATAAGAAAAGGTGAGAGACTTATGTATCGGAATGTGCTTTGTCATTATGTCATTATCATTTCACTCTTACCTCCCATATATTGACAATCCCTTCGAATTATAGCTACATGGATTCATGTGTGTATCCCCTCATTGTCTTTGCTTGCATTTTATTTGTCGTGCATATTTTTAGTATGTTGAAGTCTTAAGGCATCATATCATTCGATTAATTTCACTTTTTACCAGGTACATGTTATTGGAAGAGGAACTTTAAACTTGACGCCCCGTGTATATCTATTTCAATTCTTATAAAACAGTTTTCATAAGACTTTTAAATTGGGAAGTAATAATTTAGTGCGAATTTGCCAGTTGAACACTTTGTTGGACCACAACAATTCCTTTTGAAACTGGAGAGTCAGAATTGACTTCCCACTGAGCATGACATGACAGTACATATTGTAATCTAATCACCTCCACGGTTTTAGTTTTGGGTGTGGCTCACCGACCCTTGATAATCACTGCGGCAGCTCTAACAGCAGGTTTTCATGTTCTCCAGCCTCCTTCTTGTGTGTTTCAACTCAACCCAAATTTTATTCTTTCCCTAAAACAAATTCCTTGACCTAAGCCCTAGCCGTAATCAATATTTACAATTGCGACTGGCCAATTTCTATATGCAATATAGTCAGATGTTGTGATGCCATTCATTCACGTGTCAAATCCAATTACAAAATGTAGACATTATTCTGTTTTAATAAGATTCACGATAATCCAAGTATTGAGTATCCACAACCTTATCTTTTATTAAATCAGCTTCTCATTAACATTTCTCTTACCTAATGACATGTTGGAACTTTCTCAAAATCCAGCTTTCCGGGCGTTCACATTTCCTATTCGACAGTTGGAATTAAATTCCAATCATTGACACCTGGTTGTCTCCAGTCCACAAAACTCGATTCTCATCCCGTAAAACAATTGAGATTTCACAGGGAAAATGAGCTGGGGGATATTGTCATTATCTTCATTTTTACATACCTTGGAACAGCTTATCCATCCCATTCTTCCAGCCAACTTCCCCAACAAGCCTGACCCTCTCCACATTAATCAATTCTCAATTAAAGACGTTTAGTGAGTTCATCGAAAGGAGATATATCCACCCATCCCTCCACTCCACTCCGCTTCGTTGAACAAAATGAACATGAGGTTGGATCTCCACGTACGTACGTAGTGTAGAGAGTGTGAGACAGGAATTGCTATAAATCAGTGAGTTTGATTCGATTAAAATGACTTTTAGGTTGGAGTTTTGTGGTCGTGTTGATGGACAAATACCTGTTCCACACTCCACATTGCAGATACGGATGATGGGGAGGAGAAGTCCTTTCTTCGTCTCCCAAGAAGGTGGAGGACAAGTTTATAAGTCACATTAAGTGTACATTGTACATACCTGAGTGGCAGGTTAATAGATGGGTTCCTACGGATTCTATTGGCCACACCAGAAGGATTTCTTCCCCGAGTCATCCCCATTACATGCAGTTGCGGTGCAGGGGCAACCCGTATGTATGCGTTGCGTGCGTATCCGGCCTACGGAGTCCAAGGCGCACTGTGCTGTACGACGCGTACGTAAGTATGTACGTACGTACGGCTCACATGAAAATTTGAACGAAAGAATGGAAAGGTTAATTTAGCAATAAGTGCATGAGCAAATGGATGGAATTCAGAGCGAGAGGAGCAAGAGTCGAGTCGGAAATGAATTTTGTCAATTAGAAAACAAATTAGAATCTTTGCATTCGTGGATTCATCACTCATCATGGAATCATTTGTCGTCTGAAATGACTGTTGAAGGAAGCGAAACGCCATGCGATGAGCAATTACGATTAGAAAATACAAATTACAACGGGGACTCATTTTGGTGTCGTGTAAAATTTTGAATTATTTAATTACATGAATGTTATTGGTATCAGTTGATTTGTAAATTAGCAGTTATTGGGAAGGCGAGGGCAATTCTCGAGAAATAAGTAGTCTTTTTGGCTAGTGGAGAACAAATCATTGGATTATTCTAAATCGTGGGATTTTGAACAAGAGAGCCAGGTAGGTTAAAACATAGATATTGAAAAACGAAGTAGTTAGGTTAGAAAATTTGGCTATTGGAGAACAAATCATTGGAATATTCTGAAGCGTGGGATTTTGGAGAATAGAGGCAGGTAGACAGATCAGAGTCGAAACGTTTATCTTTCTCTGAAATCAACCCACTCTTTTCCTTTGTGGTATGAAGAAGATCCGAAATGCCGTCGTAAGGTCGTCCGTCCATCCTTGCTTTCTCACGGGTTCTCATGACATTCCTCTTTGTCTTCCGTCCGTCAGCTCATTTTATCCAACGTATTACACTGGGAAAAGATTTCATATCCAAAGATTTCACATTTTGTGGACAGTAGAACTTATTGTGGTAGAATATTAATTTATTACAAGTATGGGATGAGTAATGTAGCAAGTAGCATGGACGAAGAATACTGAAATTTTGTTGGCGTAGAGTAGATGATGCGGATGAAGATTCTAGAGCACAGAATACTACAGTTACAGCGGATAGCTATAGCTTTTTTGTGTACGACATGGCATTGGGCACATTACCTTTTTGGTTTCAAAACAAAGTTACCCGATCAATCTTATTCCATCACGGCATATTTTCCCTTCCTCCCTCAGACTTGTCTCCCTTCCACCCTCATATGTCTTGAAGAAATTGAAATATCACTGTGACCAAAATCTAAAGTCAAGTAGCACAGTTCTTGACATTTTAAGAGCTACGATTTGTTTGTGTGTCATTCTTTCTTGTCGTTTGAGGGCTTTTCAACAATCTGACGTCTTCATACAATTTCATGATGTGAAGTAAGAGCCAGCCATTCACTACAAGTTAATGAAAAGAAATTGAACCGTAAGTGGGAATTACAAAACGAGAACAATACAAAAAGAGAGTCGCACACGCACAGATCTGATTAAAAAGTTATACATTTTGATAAATTTTTCAAATAAATAGCGGCTGTTTTGTTTGTCAAATAGAAAATTTGGTTTTTTAAAATATGAGAATAATGAATAATGTGCAAGAAATATGAATTGAAATAGCTTTATGCAACCGTAAATAATTTTTATAATTTAAGTAACTTAACAAACCAGTATTATTAGTTATATCTACAACTGCATACAAGAACCCTCAAACAAATCCAATATTTGATTTAATTAATGGAAATTAAAATCCAGTATTGAGTTGGACCCGAACCGTATCATATAGAATTGCATTTGGATTTGTATTTTATTGCAAGGATGCCGTCAAGTTTCCAGCGGATCCTTTGATGTGCTTGGACCTCCTGAAACTGGAATCCTGAGTGCCACCTGGCACGCGATGCGATGATGTGATGAGGATCATGTCACTCCCCACAGATAACAATCCAAACGGAAAGTAATATGAGGAAGGCACAAAATAAAGTGAAGTTAATGAATGCAAGCCAGACTATACCCATTCCAATGAATCGTAAAATTTTTAATATCGCAAAAAGGAAGTCCAAGTCCGAGCCGAGTAGAGCTTGATGCGGAAAACCTTGCTTTTTGAGTTGAATTTATTTACTACAACAAACAGCTCTGAGGCAGCATCAATCATGCTCATCTGTACATATGTTACACGCTGTGCTTGTGATTGATGCTCCGCCAGGCTAGAAACTAGAAATAATATTTTACTATGTAATTATATTACAATTTAAAAGCAAATATAACAACAATAATTTCAAAAATTAGTTAAGAGAAAAAATACAATTAGCAGCTCAATACCACACAACTCAAATATTAAATTACAACTGTAGATTTATTAAAAACAGATGGCAATCTTGTAAACTCCGAAACGGCTAAGCTTTAATATATTAAATGCCGAATTATTGAATCAATAACTAAAGTTAATTGGTCCCAGTAGTTACTTCTATAAAAAAGTGGAAGTCACCATCCCATGCAACCATTTTTTTTCAAAATCTTTAGTGAGAAATTAAGAGATCCCATCAAATTCAAATCCTTGCCTTTGCGCGATAATTACATTACGTGTCAATGTGAGGAATGGATTTGGAATGAGAATGTTTTGTGTATTTTTTTAGACACAGCTAGCACCCAAGCCAAAGGCTTGACAAAGACAAAGTAGATGGGAAAAAAGGAGACAACTTCAAAGGTTACAATGAGTTAAGTCAACTCGGAGTTGTAATGTTCCCCAAAAACCAAAGCATGCCACACGGGACACTCCACCTCCACCCCCCCAAAGAGTATCCTTAAAGAACTACAAGACAAGAGATATTGCATGTAACTCACAGTTCACAAGAGATTTCCAAGAAAGTGTAAAAGAATATAAAGCGAAAAGTCTTGTCCTATTTCATCCCCTCTTGGCCGACCCCCCACTACAATATTTGATGTTTACAACTCCCTGCCTTTTGCCAAATTAATGAGTTAGAGAGCAGAAGTGCTAAAAAATCTATAAAACTCAACAAAATAATTTATTATAAAAATTAATTAATCCAGTGGCATCAAACTAAGGGACCAAAAGGGGAATGGAGTTTCAAAAACTTTAACTTTTCTTTTCACATGAAGTTTGTGTGAGTTGAAATGTGGTGCGGAAATAACTTAACATTTGAATGGTAGAAGTAAGTCTCCATGATAATGAATTATCACACGATTCCCTTTTCTCCCTAATCAGGCAACTGTGTGGAATAAATCATTATAATGACCAGTCGCATGCTTCGTCTCTGCTCCCCACACTTTCAAATGTATCGCTTTGCAAACTTCAAGTGAGGGAACACAAAATAATGAGCTTTAAGACTTCGCGTGCTCATTGCACTTCCCCCTTCGTTCTTAAGGGCACCTCCGAATCCCTTCCCTCACTATGAGCAAAGTGGCTCGAATTTGTTTCAGTTTTAAGTGCTCTTTGGTGTGGGTGGGTATGAGTGGTTGATTCAAGAATTCCATGTTTCATGGCTAAGCATGCAAGAATTGCATTGCGAATTTCAAACCAGGGTTTTAAAATCCTTAGTCGTCCGACCATATACGAATGTTCCATTAATTTAAATGAGAATCATATTCATGCGACGTCAACTGTTTGAGAATTGGGAAGTGGGAAATGGCAATGGATTTGTGAAATGGCCGAATTGGGCTTGGGACAGGTGCAACTTAATTTGGAGGAAGAGCGGGGAAATTCGGATTTTATTAAGATGTGAACGGGAGAGTGGAATCCTAGAATCCGGCTGAATTATGCGGGAAATCTCAGGCATGTGGTAGAAAAGCACAATTACATTCCCCATTAACGTCGTCGCTGCATTCCAAATTCCTTCGTGTCATCAGAAAAAAGCCCTTGTCCGTTCGTCACGTTTCCCTAAAGTTACTTTCCTCAATCCCACCCGATCTTCTCCCTTAGGGTTGTTTAATGGAAACGTGTCGGTTTGCAAACAAAACGCACACGAATCTCTTAACATAATGTATAAACATTTAAAACTAGTAATATTTTACACGGCAGTTTCATCTATCATTTTTCTTCAAATAACATTATTTTCTAAGGTGCAGTAGATCTAAAGAACAAAACTAAGTATTTAAATCTACTGCACCTTATTATTTTCAACAAAAAATGTCTTAAAATCTATAGAAGTGCGAGTTACGGCTCATAAACTTGGTGAATGGTAAGTGTGAGTAATGATAAATTCTGACATGAGCAAACAAACACTCGGATCCGAAACCCGCCCTCAACGTCAATCATGGCCATATTTTCCATGCATCATTTTAATTCCAAGCTATGAAAGGATTCAATTTGTCAACAAGTCCCCCTTTACCCGTTCATTTTTCAAAACAAACTTGCCATTTGTACATCCACATGCACAACGATCCCTTTACACTGCGCTCTTTGCGCCCGTCCCTTCATTTTTCTCATTGAGATTTCAATGCCGACGCACACTGCATGGCAGGCACTACATACATATGCCTATGCCAAATGCGTCCATGAGTGCGAAATTTCAATTTAATTCATTTCGACGCGACGTGACGCTATGTGAAGGGAATATTGGAGTCCGGACTGCGGAATGAGTGCAATTAAAGTTCTCATACACAATTTCCAAGTATGATTTAATAGTACAAAAAACACATGCATGCATGGGCTGAGAGCATTGAATTGAATGCGTATGGCATGGCATGACTGAGGAAGAACAAAAGCAGAATCCGTCCTTTTTTTCTGCAAGTTTATAAATAAAAGGGAAGGGAAAGCCATTGGGACGGAGGAAGGGGTTTAATGAAAAAGTTTTAAACAAATGGTAAGTGATCATGAAGAGAGTGGAAGGAATTTCTCGGGTGAAATTCTGAGATGCGATGGAATGTTCCTTCGTCGTCCTCCGCTCTGTGCCAGTGCCACCGCTTTCATTCGGGTAGTCTGTCTGTCTCCCCCCATTCCACAACAAGCAGACACAATAACCTAACGACCAAATGAAATGAACCAACCTTCCCAAGGAATTCTATTCTAGTAGTCTAAAAATATGAAATCTACCATCAACCTGTACATATCCTACACTAATGGAATTATCATTCCCTCTGATTTTTTGTGTAGCTGAGAAATAAATTTAAATCAGGAAATATAATCAATTTACGAAATAGCCTTCAACTAAGTAATTTTACCAACTTAGCCTTAAGAGCGGAGTAAATTCAATTCAAACTTGGACACTTAAAATTAGGAGCAAACGAGCTTACAAAACCTGACGTATAATTAATTCTATTAATTGTATTCTGTTAAATTTACAAACGACGTTCAATTCATAAATTTTAAATAGAAAGGAAATTCAAATCGCTCCCATCAAATTAACATCTGTGGATTGCAGTTCGTCATATTGTACAAATCGATAGGATATTTTTGTGTATCCAAACAATTGGGAAAATTTTCCGAGCCCCAATCACAGTCCTCTGAATGCCATGGATCCTACAATCAAAAACCACATAGCACCGTACCGTACTTTACCTCAAATCCGCCCAACCCAGGTTCTTTTCATTTATCAAGACGAGAAGACGAATTGGGTGCATTGCGGAGTAAATCGTAAACCAAACCTTGGGATGCCTCAGCTCGTGCCTTTAGCCTTTCACGTTCCAGGATCCATCCATCTCCAACTCAGCACATGCCATCCCATCCCCATCCCATGGCTGGAACGAGAAAAGAAGGCAGATTATAAAAGATGAGTACAGTACAGTCCACGTACGTACGTACGACGGAGTGAGGGACTGAACGGAATGAGATGAAGCGGAGAAAGTTCCTGATTCTCCTTCCACGGAGTACGCGGAGTTATTGGATTGTATTGTTTGGGGAGTCGAGGCACGAGCCCCGCATTCCTCGGCCACATATTTGGAAATCTTTCTCCGCCTGGAAGCCAAGGGGAAATTATCCCTGTCGACTCCATCCCCACACATGACTCAACTCGGAGCAACTCCAACCCAGACAGAGTATTCCGCCTATCTGGGAAGATGATATTACATTTACTGCCTTCTCTTGCTCCATTTTCAAATCCTCCAGGCCAAAAACGACCTAATATGAAGTCAAGTTGGAAATGGAGAGCTGCCTGTCTGCGTTCGCCAAAGTTTAGTACGTACGTACGCACGTAGTTTTGTATGTATGTTCCAGCGTATACAGTGTACGTACATGAGGAACAATCATATTAAAACCGTCGTACGTCGTAGAATGGAGAAAGTCTATAAAGGGCGGGCATGGGTTTCATTTTCGGGAGATGTGATGGGGGATATTACGAAGTTGGAGGATAATGGAAGGGAAAACCTTTGGACGGGCGTGGAAGTTGGAGTTGATGGGCGAGTCATCAACTCCCCAAAACTCCCATCAACTTTGATGTGCGGTTTTCCTTCCACAATACAAATGAAGCTCCCAAGCTCTTGGGATGGAAGTTTTAGACTCGGATGTGGATGCGATACGATAGGCCTTCTTGGGCCATGCCATGCCGTGCTTTGGAGCGAAGCGACGTCGTGTATTTGGTAGAGTCGCCCGTGCCATCGGAACAAAATGGATCTTGCCATGCAATAGAACAATATCAAAACACACGCAGATGGGACGACGCGACGTGGACTAAAGGCACGAAAATGTAGAAGGGAGAAGGATGTACTTGTGGCGTGGGTACGTACGCGTACGTACGCTTGTCTGCTTTCCGAGTATCAGTACATACATAGAGAAGAGCTTTGTTAGTCATTCATAATGAAATTCAATAATGTGACTATGGATGTGTGTATTCTGTACTGTACTTGGTTGGGCTTGAGGGTCTATTGATTAATAATAGTACTTTCACTTCCAGGATTTTTTAGTCACCATGCTTATAGGTCTGAGGCGATGGTTCAGCGAAGGACGTGCAGATGTTTCGCGTTTACCTGCAAACCAAACGCGCAAAAATGAACTTATACAAGGTTGATTTGATGATTTTATTTCAAATTAATATACGTCGCCCCCCTTGAACCTGGTACTCGTCACCGTTAGGACGAAAAATTAACTTTGATGCCGTATGCTATATTAATTATATTGCTTGATAATCTATCTATACCGCTTATAGGTTTAATTTGAATGTCTTTCGCTGCAAATGAAATTAACAGATCACGCACAATAAACTTTAAAATAAAATTAAATTAAAAATGGATTTGAGTAAATATAAACTTTCAGAAATTCAAAATATCTGGTTCATTGTTCATAGAACTAAATGCTCATCATAAGCTACTCATGTTAGAGATTGTGAAACAGAATTTGGAGAAGGAAGATCGTATCCAGATTCCAGATGTTGAGTAAACTAATTATTCCTCCCGTCCTCCCACTTATGTTTTACTTGTGATCGGATCCAGAACAGTAGTCATGTTATTTGCCAAGTCAAGACGAGTAGTCTGCAGTCAACAAGGCCTGCCAAACCCAGTAAAGTAATTTGCAAGGAGGAGTCCAGGGCGTTATCCTCGGATTGAGAAGGTGAGGAAAATAGGAGATGGAAAGAAAGGAAGCTCCCTTTAGACTCCCGACAGTATCCATTATGAGAAGACGCCTTCAGCCCATTTAGCTAATTAATTACTCCTTTGTTTTAGGTTATTTCTGATTTTCCGCAGCCCTGGCTCTACATCCATCCACGTGAGTCCTGTTATTTTGGGACGTAATGAGGATCCCAGGCACGCGTGTGACTGCGACACACACACACACGAAGGCAGATTGGAAATGAAACCAGGTCCATCATTCAACATGAACGATTTTAAGTGTTCAAAATAAATAACCCTTTGTCTTGTTGGCGGAAGGAATTTTTGGATTTTGCAATTTCAAATAATTCACTGTCAAAATGATTAAAGGTCCACCTCCCAATGTAATTTGAATTATTCCCCCACCCTTTCAGCCAAAATTAATTTTGAAGTGAATAAAAATATTATTGTTTCCATTTTTCACGATTTTCAAGTCAGTCAGTCACTTCATTTGAGAAAAAGCACGGACGAATTTGGATCCTTCACACATTTTCCCATCTCCATTGTTTGTTTTCCTTTGTTGAAGGCACAAAAAGGAAGCTGGGGACATGGACGGAGCGCAGCGTAGGAGAAATATTTCAAATGAAGCCACACGTCATGTTAATTAATGGCCGAGGCGAAGCTGGGGATTCAACTATTTCCTTGGCAAGACTAACACTTTTTGGAATGAGAGAATAGAACCAACTGACAACCTTCGTCTAATCACATAAGCCAAAGCCAAAATCCAACTCTTCGCTTAGGCGCCAAGTGCTAAAGATTTGAATCCAAGTATTGTACTCACCATTCCATTGTACTGTACTGTGCGTTATGTATTGTACTTTCCGACAAACAGGCATTCGACTAATTTTCACAAGGACTCCATGTTGAAGGGTTTAAATTTGCTTTGGAATCCTAGTTGAGGAAATCCAACAGCCGAGGCATGCGGGAATTTTGAAAGGTTGCATTGGGGAGATAGAGACTGCGTGCATCAAATTCCAGGTTGGAATAGTTTAAATAATCAAGAGATTATTGATGTTACATGTGTGATGGGAGGGCTCATTATTATTAGGCGAAAAGGAGTCTGTCCGTCAATTAGCCGAAACATGAATGCACCAGAGTTCGCACTATGTCAAGGGTTCAACTCTCAAGACATTCAAGGAATTCAATGGATTGAAATGAAATCTGGTTGTAATCTTTCGGGTCAGGTGCGGATCCTCATTCTGGATTTGACATGGGTTTTGTCAGCTTGATTTCGTACTATGGGTTTGATGTAGCATGACTAAATTTTGATGGCTCAAATAAATGGTACAATGCCAATTAAAATTTATTTTTTGTGTGATCTCTTACAATTTAAACTAAGTTCGTTTCATCTTATTGCATTTAACACTATTCAATATTAATTACTGTGAATCATGGTTTACACAAAAATATATGGACACATATATTTTTCGTTAGTCGTTAGTTGCAAATAAAGTTTTGAGGACGTAAGAAGTCCTCAGAATTGAAGTGGTTTACTGCACAATTGGAATTTTGGCTAAAGGGCCCCTTTCAGGGATGATGAAAGACTTCGGACCTAAGGACTAGCATGTACATATGAGTTGAAATAAGAATCCTTCAAATGAAGTCATCTCTCCATGAATCCATCATGTGCGGTGCGGAAAGTGGAATTCCTAGCATTTGAAAGGATCAAAGTTGAGTCATATCACAGAGTGGGATGGAAAATTTAACCCTGGTTTCATACCGATGGTATTGTTTTAACTGCCACTTAGGTTGAGGATGAAAATATCTCTTTTTATGTTTACCTATCCAAAGAATGCTTACTCTGAATGCTGGGGCTTTGGTGTTTCCTTCCCGGCATTTTTGGAATGCTTGAATACGGCATTAATGTTCTCGGTGTGGAAGGATGGATGAATGAATCGGGATGCTAGGAACACAGTATAAATTAAACTCATCAGAATTCCTACCTCTCTATTTATAAATCACAAAAATCCTTTGGATTTCACTTTTTTGTTCAATACTGCACAATTAAATTTGCAGTCCGAAACAGTTTCAGTACACTCGCAATAGTGCAACTTTTACAACTACATACAATTTAATAACAAAGATTTTAAATTTACATCGGCACTAGCCCAGTTTATTTTATATTTTGGGTTTGTTTTTAAGGGAGTACTTTCAGTGTATATTATACTGTATAAGTGAATAA
>JAAXYW010002362.1:0-15712 GCA_036851895.1 Orthonychiurus folsomi
GGACTCCGAAACAAGCGAAGTAAGCTCAATTTGAAGGATTTGTAAGAACGTACACATATTACAACGAGCGGATAAAATAAATCAACCCAAGAAAACATTTTGTTGGCTCCGACAAAATGCAATGTAATGGATTCTGCTGAGAAGTCGAGTGGACACTGGCAGACTTTATTTATTTACCTCTTAGGTGTATTTATTTTTAGTTATCTATTAGGTGATTCTGGGTGACAACAATTTTATTTCAGGCATGCATTAATTACCCAGGAAGAGGAGAGGACATGTTTAATAAAACTCTTGCAAGACCTTGTAAAAAATCTCTCGTATTGGGCAGCCTTGCAAATTTTTTTTTGTAAATTGAGAAAGTTGATCACATTTTTAAAATTTTTGTCAAGTCATTCCCAATTACTAATGTGTCAGAATTCCATGCCAAATTTAGATATGAAGGTGGCCTAGGCCAACACAGTTGTGTGAAAATATGTTGTGTTGAGTTGCTTGAAAATCAAATTATTCACTGCTTTTTTGGAAAGTCTGACGACAAGACAGTTCAAGTGCTAAAAACAAGCTGGTGTAAAAGCAAAAATGATTTCTTTCCAATGGAATTGGAATTATATCAATGTTGACAGTTTTTCTGTGTCACACCTTGCGACTGTCTTTTTTGCTCATCCTCATATGCCGTTCAATACAAAGCAATAAAGTACACTATAAATTCAACATTTACAATTTTGCAAAATTAGAGCATATGTTACTCTGAAAAGCGCAATTTTGTAAAACTGTGAAGCATTCCGTCGATTGCACTCTACATCCCCTACTGATCCTACTGAATTGTGGCAAGCAGTGAGGTGGGATTTGGTAGAGATTGTGAGGTCTGATTTTATGGAACCGTTTCACATTTGATTTAATTAATACTTTGTGCAAGTGGTGTTGGTTTTCTTATGTGCCGCACGCATAGCTAGTACTAGTAATACTAGCTAGCACAGTACTAGTACAACAACCGCCTTTTGCGCGGCATTAAAACGTAAACGCTCCTTCATACGCTTCGGTGAGGAAAATTGATTGGGATTAAAACGGCATATGAAGCGGGGCGCTGCTTGCTTGTTACCTCACGAAGCAAAGTCACATTGCCATAAAAACCATAAACTGCAACCTATTTGATCACATTAATTAGGAAGCAAGAATATAGTATGAAATATATATGATCTAGAATATATATATTCACTAATTTTATCGCGCATGGTCCACTTCCGCCTTGGAACTCTACTTTTCCTAAGATATTTTTTTTCTACTCTGTAAAAATAAAGATTGACGGCTAATTCAAAGTTCTGCAGAAAATATTATTTATTACGGGTTCGATCGATCGGCTTAAACTATATTTCCACTGTCTTTGCGTACTTCTTTATACATAGGACAGTCAAATCCTCAAATTTTAAATGTGAATTGTTTGAATCGGATTTGGCTCAGGGGGTGCTTCCGGTAATATATTTGTCTCGGATACTCGAGAGCCCGGTTGTCCAGGTAAGGATCCCGCAAGACTTTTCTCCGTTCCTTCCTCCTCTTCTGCATCACTGTGCTTGAGGTTGGATCCGAATCCGAATCCAGTTTGGGTTTGGAATACAGCCATAGCCTTTTCCGCATCACGAAGACGGACCATTTCCATTGCACCCAAATCATACTGCTATTAATATTCACAACAATTCATAATATTCACCCTTTAAGTTAAGATTAAATATAATCTTTACTTACATCTTTATCATCCGTGTATTTAGCGGCGTAGAAATGTTCGTAATCATCCGAGCTATCTGGAGTCACGGTTTCTTGATATAAATATTTTCGGAATGGTTCCAAGTCATCATCCTGTAGAATTCGGAGCTCTCCGGGTGAAATGGGTCCTTTGATTAGACCCAAACGAGATGTACGGCGAGGTTTGTCATCCGAGCGCTTTGAGAATAATTCTGGGTCAGGGATCGGCACCTCCATTTTGTCTATAATTGAACTGCAACAAAGAAAACCACGAACAATTAAAAAATTCCAGACTTCAACCAATTATATTTTATAATAGATTTCCATTACATGAATTCATCTCCAATCAAGGACTCCAAGTAATTTTTGATTTCAGCCACTGCAGCAACCACAACCAATTCACCTTCATTTTCCTCCTCTTCTTCATTACTGTCGTCTTCTTCTGGTAGGACGACTTTGTAGAACCACGTCAGCCAATCCCGTTGAACGACACATCCTAATCTCCGAAGGGCTGCACACATCAGTGCCGTGATGTAAGCCAGGCAACCTTCCTCATGTTCCTGTGTGAGCACAGTTTAAGAATTTGAATTTTATTTATGTAAAATGTGTACAAAACTCACTATAATAACGTCGTGTAGTTTCTTGGGTAGAAGAAACGGAAGGGAAACAGAGCAGTCCGGTGATAATTCATTAATTAATAGAAGAAGACGAATCGCAGTCAGTTGAACTCCAGTTTGTGCACACGTGCCCAAAGCCGCCAGCAACGATCCGATCACCCCTTGCTCCACCATCCAATCCGCTAACTCAATTCGGTTTTTCAACATGTAACTACCAGTAGAAATATGATAATAATGTTAATTAATAGTTGTGTATAATTATTGCTAGCGATGGATTTGACTCACGTGAGCACATAAAGGGCGCCATTTTGTTGCCGTATGGAAGTGTCGTCATGTGAGGCTGGGCGGTGCTCGGGTTCGGGCACTTCCGGTTTTGGAGCAGGGCCCGCCACAGGTGTGTCCTCTCCGGGGGCCTTTTCCGTGTCGGAGTCAACGACCGCATGACTCAAGGCGGACTCAGGTGTGTAGATTTCTAAACAAGTAAATAATTTGATAGAATCGAAAAGTTCAAAAATAAAAGGATTCATGGTCCTATGTAATGAATACCGGGTTCAGATGTCAAATCGTCGGACAAGAACAAAGGCTGGGCAATCGTATTCAGCGCAGCCAGGAATTCCTCAGCCATTGGTGTCTCCATCAATGCGATTCCCAAATCCCCAACTAAAACCAAAGCCATTATATTATATGGAATTATATTGTTTAATGTGGACAGGTTTAAGATGCACCGTCAACAAGAAGTTCATCAAATTCTGTACGTAGGACATCTACCAAATGATTGTAGCAACGTCGTGCTGTGTCGGGATCTTGATGCTGGAATTACAATGTAAAAATATTTGGAATTTGTAAATTGAATTGAAGTTTGCGAGTGTATTAACCATATTTTATTACAGGGAACTCACCACAATGAACGGGAGGACTTGACAAGCCATTTGCTGAAGGGGTGGATTAAAATCACAAGTCAACATGCTCACAACATATTTGGATATCATTTGAATATTTGTGACGGTATTTCCAACGCACATGTTTTGCAAGTAGAGGCGAGCAAATTTGATTACGTTTCGATTCTTGCACATTGTCAGGCAGTCGACGACCGATTCAAGAGCTGGAAACACATGACACATGCAATAATTTTTAGTAACAAATTCACAAAGTGAATTTTTGTTAATTAGTTTTTACAAACCAGACGAATCCCGGCAAATGTACAACTTGACCCGATCCCCGCCCTGTCCATCAATGAGGCGGTTCAGGAAATCAAATACATTTATTTTATCCTGAGAGCCCATCTCATCCACTCGAATCACTTCAAATGCTGTTTCCAACCCACCCATCATTAGGAACTCATACATGAATCTTTCCCTAGGAAATTAAATACACAGTTACATTGTAATTTTTCAATGCAGTTTTGAAGTGAACGCCAATGCATTTACACACCCTTGCAATGATTTGATGAAAACCCCTAATGCTTGAAAATACAGCCAAACGGATCTCTTGCGTTGAAAGGCGATTTGCATGCCGATCGTGAATCGGCTAAAAAGGAGGGTTCCCCCGCGACTCAAATAATGATCAAAATCCAAGGGATCGACGGAGACGTAGTTTTTGAGAAAATGTCGAAGGAGCTCATTTCGTCTGTACGGGGAAGACTGGACATAGAACATACCAATTGCACATAAATTAGTGCTAGGGCATTTTAAAATTAGAAAAACCTTTACAAAACATTACCACGTCCCAAGTCCTCAAATAATCAAAGAGAAGTAGTCGTGGCATTTTCGGAGGTAATTTTGAGAATCGTTTGATCGGCAATTCCTGATCAGCACATGCCCCCGGGGATCGTGTCGTCCAAAGAAATTTCAACCCCTGTGCCTCTTGCATGCACGTCTTGCTTTTACCTCTGTTTGATACAAATTTCTTGGATTTGGCCATCCTGTTCAATTTAGTTTTGGGAGCAATGGTGCTTTTTTTGCCGCTCACGGATTTCTGGTCCAAAGAATTGACTGGGATCGGAGTGATTGTTCCGGATGTTCGTCTGGACGCAGGCAAGAAAAATCGGTTGCCTTCCATTGCCAAATCCAAAGTGGATTTTTCCTCGGTAACATGTTTTGGATAGCTGAGCTCAATGATGGGTTTGCTTTTCCCAAACTCCAAATTCCTGCCCTCGGAGGAATCCAGGTCATCTTCAAATTCCTCTTCCTCTGATTCCAATTCAATGGGGTTGTAACAACCTTTGAACTTGATGTTGTACTCCAATTTTACGGGGGGCGGGGGGATGTCGTCTCTTTCATATTTCTGGAACTTGTACTTTTCTTTCCCAAAAAATCTGTCATGGGCCGGCCTGGGTACAAATTTAAACTGTGCTTTTACAAATTAGCAGACTGTAACCCATAACCTGAGTAATTAGTAATTATATTAGTAGGGATTTGAGATATTTTGAATGGGATTTGACTATCGAGAATTTTTAAATCATTGTTTTTGACCACAAGTGCTTTTCTACTGTATGTCTACTATTTATTGAGGGGAATTGAGAATTTGGTAATCTTGAACTAGCATAAGGCTAATTACTTCAAGGTCAAGTTGAACCTTGACCTCCTGCACTTTGTTTACCCTGTTTTACTTCCTGAACATTCCGTGCAGGCAGGAAAGTAAAGGTGAAGGTGAAGGTAATTCCCAAGCCTTCGGAAATGGTTCGGCTTAAAAGCGCAAAACAACGTCATTGTTGTATGAAACCTTTAATGTGAAGGTCAAGCACCTACCATTGTGTTATGCTGGTGCATGAAAACCTTTAACCCTACCCAAATACCAGGACCGGCACCCTTAATTTTATTTATAAAGGTGAGATTCCTCGGAAACTCAACCCACTCCAATTCGGTTCAAACTCCAAAGCAAAATTCCTTAAAAAATACAAAAATCACCTGAGCAGAATTGGTGGGATTTGGTCTTGCGACGAGGAAGCCATTGTATTTCGGAGAAGTCTGTTTTCTTCTAAGAAATTACAAAACGAGAAAAACTTGAGTGAAGGCGGCACAACCGCATTAAAGATTATTTCCCTGTTTAGAATTTTGAGTAGAATTCAAAATGAGAATCCTATTGATTTGTGTGCTGCTATTAGTGGCTGATTTCATCTGTGTTGGCGTTGCTAAGACAATCAATCCAAATGATAAGAACAAAAAAGAAAGTGAGGCCGTGATGGAACCAAAGGTCACCGACAACGAATTACCGGGAATTCCATCATTAAACGCAACAATGGAAAACGCCACGAATTCAAACGCGCAGATCCAATCGGAATTAGACAAGGTGAGCGATTTGAAAAGATATGCCACGTGTTTAAAAAATTAGCATTTGCTAATTACATAATTATAACATTACACAACTCATCGTAATAACTTTTGTTCCGACAACAAGAAATTACCTTTGTATTATTTGTATTTAATTGCAAGTTAATATAATTTCAGGTGCGACATCAAGCCAGGCTTTATTTTGAAGAAATCAAATCAACATTTGACAGCTTGTTTGTAAGTAAAGTAATTAAGTAGAGCTGTGCTTAAATAAAAGTTTGACGTTTGCAAAAATTAAATTTCGCATTACATTATGTTTCCAGTGCCGCATTGGCATCACTAGTCTATGCGAAGACACGAAATCTGATGCTGCTGCAATTGCCCCTTCACCAACTCCAGTTGTGGATCCAAAATCGAATGACAATATAAAATTAGCTGATAAGCCCGCTGCACCTGCATCAGAATCCGTCCCAGTTGAGGGTGCACCTGATGCAAACTCGACTACCACCACTACAACGACGACGACTACGACCACAACTACACTCGCCCCGGAAATTCCCAAATAAAAAAAAACTTGACCCATTTTCTCTCTGTCTTATCAAAATGTAATTCATTTTTAATTTCCTTGTAAGTTTCACTTTTGGGAATCCTGATGAGTGGAAAAGTAAAAGTAGGATCAAGACAACGTCAATACTTGCAATTGCAATTTACATTTGCTTTGTCACCCGGAGTGCCGATGCTACTTGTACTCACTACTCACTAGTGATAGTGTGCTTGTATAATAATGTTAACAAAATGTAAAAACAAGAGGCATGTGAGTGACATGAATTAATAATTTGAAAACAATAAATATTGATACTGCCAAAGCATAGCATCTTCATGCGTGAAAGCCTAATTTGGCGATGAAACATCAAAACAACCTTTCATGTACTTTTGCAATCTAATAACAAAAAGAATTATAACGGCCCGTCGTGTAGCATCAAATTGTAAACTTAAAGAATAGCATGCGTTCGGTTTCCGACAAGTACTTCCGAGGCAATTCTCTAGAAATTCAAAACTTGGAGTTCTGTATGTACGCAAACCGAGAATTTTCACTAACGCAGATTCTACGAGTCCATTGTCTTAAAGTTAAAGATTAACTTGCATTTACATTAAAAACTACTAAAAATCCGAATTGAGAAAGTGCACACAAAACTCCGGGGCTCCATTTGAAACATTAAATTAAATTTTTATTTGTTCATTCCATAAATGTCTAGTTTACAAAAGATATTTTGTGCGTGTAGCCGTCATGCATCCATCTCACTTCATTACATTTACATTATATGGTCTTTTTTACGATTTCCGGTCGTAACGTTCCCGTGATTGTAGTTTTGCTCCCTAACTAACCTAAATAAGATCCAGAGCTCTCTCCTAACAGTTCACATGCAGTTAATTGGATCAGGAATCTATCAGATTATGTATTGTTATTTGTGAAGGTACTTATCTGGTTTTGGTTTGAAAACAAATGACAATATATATTTGAGATAAAATTGTAGCAGTTAGTAAAATGTTTGAAATATAAAAGTGACGCCTGCTAGTTGTTATATTGGTTGGCTGCATTCCCATGATAAAATTTTGGGGCTGAGGACCAACTTGGATCGTCACCACCTCCTTCTTCATCCGAATCATCATCAAAGCTTGAATCACCTCCGTCACCTCCCTGTGTTTGCACTGGTGCTTGAGCCCTCAATTTATCCCCTTTGGCTCCTTCGGAGGATAAGATTTTGTTGCATGGATTACAAACTCGGACTGGTTTCTTGGATACGGGCAGAAGAAATTTGCCTTTGGAGCATGATCCGCACACGACAGAACCACACTTGCGACAGTGGTGCTGGAATTACAGAACAGAAATGGAATTGCATTAAAGTAGCTCATTAACATTAACAAATTTTCAAGTCCATATCCCAATGGAATCTCCAAATGAACATTGTCTGGGATAGTAGAATGAAAGATGAAAATGGAGAGGACCGGTAACAATAAAACTACCCGCAGTACACCTGAATATTATTGACCAATTCATAATACCATTGAGCTATTCTGTACTGTAAGTCTGTATAATACAGCTTTTACTAGGATTGAATGTAATGGTATGAAATCCCCAGCTATAGCATTCCATCGAGGATTAATGCAAGGGTCTCCCCTCTCACCCACACTTTTTAATCTGGCTGTCGATTTTATATTTGACGAAATTTCCGAACCAAGTATTGCTGAAACTTTTGGACTGAAACTGAATCCACAACTCCCCGCTATATCAATCCTTGGTTTTAGCTGACGACACGACAATAATTGGAAAATCGACGTATGCTGCAATTGAACTAGTGCAATCAGTGAACAATCTGTTTTCCTCTATTGGTCTTGCACTAAATATGAACAAAAGCAAAGCCATCATAATCAATAATGGTTGCTTAACTCAGGAAGCATTTGAAGTAGAAACTGGAGTTGAAATTCCTTGTTTGTGTAATGGTGAAACAGTGAAATATCTTGGCGTCAGCTTTGACAACGAAATCTGTTTTAATGATGTCGAAACAATAAAAACGTTCCAGGAAAACATTGAGAAACTAATTGGCACCGGTATGCTGCGACCGGACCAAAAACTATCAATTTTAAACCAGTACGTTTGGCCATGCTTGATTTATCCCTTACAATGTGCTCCAACAAACAAGTTAAAACCATCATTCTTGCAAAGAATCGACAAAATACTCAAAAGCGGAGTGAAGGAAATACTGGGCATTCCAAGTGATACTCCGGACGCTATGCTGTACTCACCAAAGGCATATAAAGGACTCGGGTTGATCCGTGCGGAATGGGAAGCACATATTCAGCATTACAATGTGTGTAAAACATTACTAGCATCCTCAAATATTTTTATTCCCCACTGCCGGGATCTTGAAAGAGAAACCCAGGAATCTTTAAGAAGACTAAATATAGAATTGGTTGACATTAATGCCTATAGCCCACTTGCACCGGATCCGGTGTCTAGTGTCCAAACAACGAGAAAACAAAGCAAAGAGCTGAGGAACATATTGCAACAGAGGGAATTTGAAAAATGGAAATCACTATCACATAAAGGGAAAGGTATCGAACAATTCTGCGAACAACCGAAGTATAACAGATGGTTTACCAACCATGAAGGAATCTCAAATAGTGAATGGATCTCATCACTGAAAATGAACGGTGGCGTTACAGCTGTTAGAGCAAATCCCGGGCGAAGTCAAGACGGATCCTTGTGCAGATACAAATGCGCAGGAGTTGAAACCTTAGGTCACGTACTTGGCATCTGTCCCCATGGATTTCTTCTACGCAACAACCGTCACCACAAAATTCGAACAATGATCGCTGACGAATTTAGAGCTAAAGGTTACAATGTCTACGAAGAAGTCCACTGCCTTTTGGAAGGAGGTTCAAACTGTAGAATTGACATTATTGTTTTCGAACCTTCATCAAGTACCGGATACGTCATTGACCCAACTATACGACTCGAATACGAAAAAAATCAATCACAGGCTGTCCACGAGGAAAAGAAGTTATATTATACCCCGGCCATACCTGACCTCCTACTCCGTTACAACCTAAGTCAAATCGAAATCATTGGTATCTATATTGGAGCCCGCGGGACAATCTCGACATTCTTTGAAGAATTTAGAAAAAAATTTAGTCTTCCGAAGTCCCTCCTGGAAAAAGTTGTTACGGCGGCGGAAAATCATTGGTATTTATATTGGAGCCCGCGGGACAATCTCGACATTCTTTGAAGAATTTAGAAAAAAATTTAGTCTTCCGAAGTCCCTCCTGGAAAAAGTTGTTACGGCGGCGGCAAAAGGATCCATCCAAATCCTCAATCACCACCTTTACCCTCCAAAATAATAATTTTAATTTGTTTACTTCAATGCAAGTCGCATTATATATTTTTTAATCCGTATAATCTGTTTAACTCAAAGATGTAAATTCATATACTGTGTCAAACCTGGCAACTACTAAAATGGTAGCAGTACCAATAAAATTTGGTTTTCTCTCTTGCCAGGTTTAAAACCACTTCTGTCTCCTGCCCAAATGGACCCCCCAGTTGGACCACTGGACGTGAACCCGGAATCCAAAGAAAAAGAAAATCCGGTCACTACAAAATTACCCAAAACATGTTTTCCGTCTCCGCCGAAACCCTTCCTTTGTAACCAATGGCCCAAGACATTCATCCTACAGAAGAGTCTAAACTCCCACATGAAGGTCCACTCCCAGGACAAACCCCACGTGTGCCCCCTTTGCAACAAAGTCTGGGTCAACGACTACCAACTGACTGCGCACATACGAAGTCACACGGGAGAAAGGCTCTTCAAATGCTCCGCCAATGGCTGCGGGAAGGACTTTATGCAGCGGCACAACCTGGAGATCCACATGCGAAGTCAACATGCAGAGAAGTTGGCGCCCATGCCCACTTGCGCCATCTGTGAAAAAAGTTTTGCCACCGCAGATTATTTAAGAATCCACAATAGAAAATTTCACAATGCCGAGGCAAAGCAACATCCTTGCCTCACATGTGGGAAGGTTTGGGTTTCATTAGCGGAATTGAAACGACATCTGGAGACCCACTTGCCCGACGACCCTCAAGAATGTCCGATCTGTGGCAAAAGCTGTCGGAATGGACTTGCACTCAAGGAACACCTGCAAAGACACGGCCGGGAAGGAACTCACAAATGTGAGCATTGTCACAAGAATTTCACAATGAAAAAATACCTCAATTTCCACATCAAAACTATCCATAGTAGCCAGAAATACAATAGAAATAGAAACCATGTGTGCTCCTTATGTGAGCTGAAGTTTTTGACACCCAGTGCTTTGGGCATTCACTTGAGGACTCACACTGGGGAGAAACCCTTCAAGTGCACCACCTGTTCCAAGGCATTTGCTACTAATTACAAGCTTCGGGCTCATTTGAAAGCTCACACGGGGGCGAAGCCGGAGGAGTGTCAATTTTGTGAACGAAGGTTTTTATGGAAAACAGCATTGAGTAGACACATTCGGACCCACACTGGGGAGGCCCCTTACAAATGTGAGAAGTGTGGGAGGGCATTCGGGGACTCCACAACCCTCAAAAGGCACATATTGACAATTCATCCGAAGGTTGGTTCTATTTTTACTTTGTATTGCTCTAGTACAAAATGGCTTCCTAAATAATTATTATTGCTGTCAAACATTTTGTTTGGCATCAATAGGCTCTGAATTATCCAAGCAACCTGGACTTGAGTTTTGCATTTCAATTATGTTAAAAAATTTAATCAAAGCACGGTATTTTGTGAGTATAAGCAAAGCTAAAATTCGAAAATTCAAAAGCGTATGTTCAAATGCTCGTGGCTTTAGGCGTGGTTCGTGGTTTGTTACATGGGGTTGAGTTTTTTTTTGCTTTATGCACGCCAAAATCCTTAAAAAATGAATCGATTCCTCTTAAAAAATGAACCGATCCCACAGGATTGAGAATCGATTCTTCGAATTTGATTCCTTGCTTAGCAATTACAATCGATGGATTTATAGAATCGATTCCTACTGATTCTTGCCGTGAGAGGAGTCAGAATCAGAGTCGGTCATGTCGATTCCCAAAAGCTGGGAATCAGAGTCGGAAACATAGTCGGGAATCGATTCTGATTCTGATTCATGAACCCGAATCATAAAGAGCACTACATCAAATAGAAGTAGCTGTTCGAGTTCTACAACTCGCTAAATGGCAACTTAAACTTCAATTTCTCAAAATATTCGACCACTAGGTCGTTTTGGATTTTAGTAAACTGTTCGGACTTTACCCGAGAAAATGTGGCAACTTAAATACCGAAAAGCCCTATTCTAATGTTGCACGTTGAGTTTGAACTCACCGGTGAGCTCAAGCTCATTCCCGATTCAAGAACGTGGTCAAAGCAAGAGGTACGAATTTTTCTTAATTTGTTGTACAACTTAACTTTAATACTGAATTTAGAATAGGGAAAAATGAGTGGTAGATTCCCAAGTGAATCCGAAAAATGACTGGGTTTTGGTCTGCACACTTCAGAGTCCAAAAGCGAAGCGAAATTTGTACAACTCCAACAGAAGTTGTAGGGACTTGCATGGAATGAGGAAATATAGCATTTGAATGGAAAGGGGCAGGTAACGTTAAACTGAATCAAGGGGTACCCTTTGCCCTTTCATACAAAACCAGATATTTTGTCAATAAATGAATTGAGTTGAACTGGAATATGAGCATGCGGAAAATCAATTACAGACAAATAACGGTAACAGATAGCAGCTATCAAATAACAGGATAAATGAATTGAATTGAAACATGGCATGCAGAAAACAAAATACCGTCTGACGGTAAACAGATAACGAATAACAGGAACTTCACTCCTGAACTTTTGAGTCTGAACAGTAGCGACGCGCCCCGGGCGCAGCACGGACAATTTTCTAGTTACCAAGAGTTTGCACAGTCTAAATTAAACGGAGGCTCAAGTGCAAGCAAACCAACCTGTATGCCACCACTGGACACATAAGCCAAGGGTGTACCTTGTTAACTTTAATTATTATTGACTCGTATTCTTCATTTCGTTTCCAGGATGGACATTCTCCCACCCACATGCAAGAGGACTGTGAGGATCCACTACTCATACCATCGGAGGAGAAGCAAGGATAGGTTAGGGCTTAATAACAGTTCTCATAAGTTGGCCCAATGGAGGTCAGTCCGGTTCCCAAGGAAAGGGAAGTCCCGTCACTGCAGCCCCGCCCCAAACGTCCTCCGATGTGGAGTTCACCAATCCGACGCACCCATCCATGAAGCTAGCTAAATAATTTGATGATGCATTTCTCTTAACTGTAGTTTGGGTTTCGTTTAAGTATGAGTATACTAAGACTGTGTAACATTATTCTACGTTAAGGTTATTTACCTGTTATATTATATTTATATGTACGTGCGGTTACTTTACATAAACAGAATCCGTATAGCTATTGCAAGTATGGTTTGATTTTATTGATCGCACAACTGATTCCTTTAAGCAGCTTTTGAAATTGCATTTAAAATTGAATGAGTAAATTTTAGGCAATATCATTTGGAGAACTAAAACTCTTGCAGAATAACTTTTCAACATTTATTACATTTAAATGTAATTTAAGTTTACTCATAAAAAACAAAAATGCGCATTTCAGTCATCTTCTTCAAATTATTCTAGGCCGTAGATACACAAAATCCGCTCACAAAGACCCATGCATTATAATCTTTAGCGAACCTGTGGAGTGATAACAACAATTAATTGGGATTTACAAACATTAAGAGTATAGAATGCAAGCCCGGGTTATTTCGGGTTTCTAAACCCGGGGAAACCCGGGTTTCGGGGCCCCCCGAACCCCGGGGTCGTATGCATTGAACCCGAGTTTTCGATTTACTTTTTGACCGAAACTGGGCACCATTAGGTCTCAGAGCGCTGTTGAGAAATTTACACTAATTTATAAATTGAATTAAGGATTCTGTGTTTCGGATTAGTTCAGTCTGTGCTGTGGTTTAAAATGGAAATAAAAAACTGGAAAATGTCAATTTTCCCCTCCTTTACGAATGTGCCATGGCGTGCAAACAAAGACTCAACCCAACTCAAGGTTGAATTCTGTGTTGACATTCTGCTTGATTACATTTCCCAAAATTGTCCGTTCAAAAATTTGTTGAATTTTTTGTTTTTCCCAAAAAATTTAAAATGGCAAATTTCATCGGTGACACTGATAGTGGCTTTGAGCTGACATATTTGTCATTTTAAATTGTTTTTGTGAAAAACAAAAAACTCACCATTTTTAAGTGAACAATTTTGGGAAAATAAATCGAGCAGAATGTTAACACAGGATTTAACCTTGAGTTGAGTTTTGCCTATGTTCGCAATCGCAGCAAACGAAGGAAAAATTGATATTTTCCAGGTTTTTGCTCAAGCGCGGTCGTAATCGTCTAAAATTTTTATCAGAGATCCACATTGAGGTCAGTTATTATCTAATGGCGTACTAAACATCTCTGAACGACTTGTTGGCCCTGCCCCAGAATGCGGGCAATACATATTAGTCACCCTGTGATTTAATTACAACACTTTCTAAGCTAAATGACGATTGTTCCCCCCATCTAGTAAATATATTAAGAAACCCCGGGGTCAAACCCAAGGCCCCGGAGCACCGAACCCGAAAAAACCCGAAACCCGGGTTTGTAAATTTGGTCCCGGTTTGCATACCCTAATTAAGAAGCGCGAGTGCGAGTGGGGCAAGGGGACACCAGGAAATCCTCGTTCCATGGCCAGCCGCCAAGAACCATAATCTTTCAAACTCCGCATTTTTACATTTCTCCGACACATTCAGTTCAACAACTAAACTCAGTTGGAAAACTCCAGGTATTTCCAGTATTGCACTACGTTTTTCGCTCTCTGTCGTTTGGGATTTGCATATTGGCAAGAGGGATGGGATGTGTGGGGCAAGAGCCAAGAGGACACGAGGACATCCTCCTCCATGGACGGCCCGGCGCCCCCAACCCAACTTTCAAACTCCACATTCTTTTCATTTCTCCAACACATTCACTTTTCTTCAAAAACTAACTTTATTATCTGGAAAACTCCAGTTATTTGTAGTGTTGCACTTCGCGTTTCCCTACTGCGGTTTTCACGGCAGGAAGAAAAAATTTAGGTTTATCAGAGTACCGGGATTTAAATCCGGAATTTGACAGTTTCAACATGGGATAGTCTTTACCTTTTAAAGCAATTAGTCAATTAAATACTTTAAATACTCCAGCGCTGAAATGTAATCAATTGACTGTTTGAAATGATACCGTTTATTTTTGTTTGTGTAGAATTTGGAACACTTGACTTTTTCATCGGACCACGTACACGTCCATTCAGACGGAATCCGTTGGGGAAGGTTGACTACAACTACTGCTGTGGATGTGAGGTGCAAGTGGGTAATGGTTTAATTCACTGGACTTATAAATATTAATTTTTATTATTTATGGGGTTAACCTTAGCCAATATTTGGTAAGGAATCAAATGTGGGATCAATTAATTCTACCAAGTAATTATTGATTAATTATGATTGTGGTATGGTAGGATGGATAGAAAGACAGATAACGTCTATTCAGTATTACACTGCTATCAACGAACGGGCCCAATTACTTTATTTACTGTTTATTTTGTTTTGTGCAGGCTTTGGAACACTTGCATGGGAAGACAACTATTCCATTAGGACAGACGCACGGACGACGAGGGCATCCGTTGGGGAAGGTAGTACAACACGATTAGTGGGTCAGTTCCGTTGATTTGAATTATATATAAAAACAGGTGACATAGTATTTATAAATACCTATTATAACCCAAACATACTGTAATGCTAAGGTAAGAAAGCAATGGTGGGTTTACCTACTCCCACCAAGTACGAATTGATTGGTTATAAACGTGGGTTGCGGGATACAGGGTTTGGTATCCCGGTTAGGTTAGTTTAATCTAAAGCTTAAGCTTGTCAATCTTACCAGAAACCCATGTCTTCCAGTTTGGGCTCATAGCGGCGGGTTTCGCCTATTAATATTTTAGATGAGAGGCCCTTCCATGCAATGATGCTATGCTGCCTTTCAATCTTCAGTTGAATTGTTGGCGTTTGCTAGGAAATTTGTCGCATTTATATAACATTAGAATTTCAAAGCCAACGAATAACTCAAAAAAGACAAGATCTGTCCATGACGGTAAAGGCCAGAAATGCTATAGGAATAAAAACTACGTGTGCTCCACCTGTGGGTTGAAATTGGGGTCACCTGGTGAACTGACCTCTCATTTGAGAACTCACATTCCAAACTAAAAACACTGTCACAAAGCTACGCGAAATCGAAAGACACAATGTATATTTTATTCAACAAGTCAAATGGCTTCAATTTGGGAAGATATTTTTGAAATCGAATTCTAGAACACAAACTGAAAATGACATTTTTCAAAAATTCAAATCTCTGGAAATACAGGTGTTGTGTGAGACCAATGGATGAAATAATGAAGGCAAAGGACTTTATATTTGCTTGAATAATAAAAGGAACTGAATGGGTTT